>LR738556.1:24776520-24934020 GCA_902685375.1 Neostethus bicornis
TTCAAGGAGGGTATCCGTGTTCCATTGGCCCAACTCTACCGGTCCATCTTGGAGAGGGTCTCCATGTTCTACCGGTCCATCACGGAGAGGGTCTCCATGTTCTACCGGTCCATCACGGAGAGGGTCTCCATGTTCTACCGGTCCATCATAGAGAGGGTCTCCGTGTTCTACCGGTCCATCTTGGAGAGGGTCTCCATGTTCTACCGGTCCATCATAGAGAGGGTCTCCGTGTTCTACCGGTCCATCTTGGAGAGGGTCTCCATGTTCTACCGGTCCATCACGGAGAGGGTCTCCATGTTCTACCGGTCCATCATAGAGAGGGTCTCCGTGTTCTACCGGTCCATCTTGGAGAGGGTCTCCATGTTCTACCGGTCCATCACGGAGAGGGTCTCCATGTTCTACCGGTCCATCATAGAGAGGGTCTCCATGTTCTACCGGTCCATCATGCAGAGGGTCTCCATGTTCTACCGGTCCATCATAGAGAGGGTCTCCATGTTCTACCGGTCCATCACGGAGAGGGTCTCCATGTTCTACCGGTCCATCACGGAGAGGGTCTCCATGTTCTACCGGTCCATCATAGAGAGGATCTCCATGTTCTACCGGTCCATCACGGAGAGGGTCTCCATGTTCTACCGGTCCATCATGGAGAGGGTCTCCATGTTCTACCGGTCCATCATAGAGAGGGTCTCCATGTTCTACCGGTCCATCATAGAGAGGGTCTCCATGTTCTACCGGTCCATCATAGAGAGGGTCTCCATGTTCTACCGGTCCATCATAGAGAGGGTCTCCATGTTCTACCGGTCCATCATGCAGAGGGCCTCTAGTTTCATCGGTTCTTCATGGAGAGGGTCTCCAGACCGGTGACTTGCTCCGTGTGTACCCAGCCTCTCGCCTTGACTCAGCCAGGACAGGCTCCGGCATCCTGTGACCGTATCAGGAATGGACGGTTCTTAAAATGAATGAATGAATTTCCAACTGAATTTTTGAACTTTTCCATGTTTTTCTCACTCGTTTAGACTCTTTTAATTAGTTCGTTTCAGCTCGTTCTTAATGAATAAATTTGGCCTCGTTCTCGAGGAGGAGCCGAACGTCTCCTTCAGAAAACAGTGAGAACTCAGCGGGGAAATTAAGGATTAAGATTTGGGTTTGGATGTAAACCGACTCGGCTGCCTGAGGGGAACCTTTAGAAGGAAACTGAATCTCTGACATCAGGCTGAACAGATGTTTGGTGGAGAAGGTAATAAAAAACTCCTGTTCATGATGGGATGGAAAAGGGCCTGAGTCGAAGCTCGCATGCTGGTAGAATGTTGTAGTTTGAGAGTAAAGCTTTGGGGTGGTGCTGCGTCCTCTGGCCTCTCTGGGATGTCTCCAACATTTAGATTACATCACACAGGAGGCAGACCGACCCGTACACAAGCAGACTCAGTTTTTTTTTTTTAATCCAGTACTCATCAGGAAAGTGATCCTCACTTTTTTCCATGTTTTAGTGTCACAACCTTATTTTAAAAATTGTCTGAAATGTATTTAAAATAAATAAAATCCTGCAGCAACTAAACTCAACCCTTAGTTGTTGCATTTTTGGCAGAAATTACAGCCTCAAGTGGTTAGAGTAGGAACGTAGATCCTGGTTACCATGGTGAGGGTAGGAACGTAGATCCTGGTTACCATGGTGAGGATAGGAACGTAGATCCTGGTTACCATGGTGAGGATAGGAACGTAGATCCTAGTTACCATGGTGAGGATAGGAACGTAGATCCTGGTTACCATGGTGAGGATAGGAACGTAGATCCTGGTTACCATGGTGAGGGTAGGAACGTAGATCCTGGTTACCATGGTGAGGGTAGGAACGTAGATCCTGGTTACCATGGTGAGGGTAGGAACGTAGATCCTGGTTACCATGGTGAGGGTAGAAACGTAGATCCTGGTTACCATGGAGAGGGTAGGAACGTAGATCCTGGTTACCATGGTGAGGGTAGGAACGTAGATCCTGGTTACCATGGTGAGGGTAGGAACGTAGATCCTGGTTACCATGGTGAGGGTAGAAACGTAGATCCTGGTTACCATGGTGAGGGTAGGAACGTAGATCCTGGTTACCATGGTGAGGGTAGGAACGTAGATCCTGGTTACCATGGTGAGGGTAGGAACGTAAATCCTGGTTACCATGGTGAGGGTAGAAACGTAGATCCTGGTTACCATGGTGAGGGTAGGAACGTAGATCCTGGTTACCATGGTGAGGGTAGGAACGTAGATCCTGGTTACCACGGTGAGGGTAGGAACATAGATCCTGGTTACCATGGTGAGGGTAGGAAAGCAGATCCTGGTTACCATGGTGAGGATAAGAACGTAGATCCTGGTTACCATGGTGAGGGTTGGAACGTGGATCCTGGTTACCACGGTGAGGGTAGGAATGTAGATCCTGGTTACCATGGTGAGGGTAGGAACGTAGATCCTGGTTACCATGGTGAGGGTAGGAACGTAGATCCTAGTTACCACGGTGAGGGTAGGAACGTAGATCCTGGTTACCATGGTGAGGGTAGGAATGTAGATCCTGGTTACCATGGTGAGGGTAGGAACGTAGATCCTGGTTGTGTGTGTGACTCGCAGCAGACTGGTGACCTGTTCCGGGTGTACCCTGCCTCTTTCCTTGAATCAGCCGGTATAGGCTCCAGCACCCCTGCAGCCCTGGTCAGAAGATGAATGAATGAATCTACGTCATTCTTGAGAATTTTCTTTGCTAGAATTTGTTTTGTTTTTTTTTCATTCTTGCCAAAAAGAAGGAAAAAAAAAAACTTTGATCTGTGAGTCAAACAGTTGAAACGACATTCTTTAAATAGTTTTATTTGAGTCATTAAAGTTTGAAAAGTGGGGTATTTGTTCACATGGTGAACTCCTGAATGGAAGCAGTGGGAGGAAGACCCTGCAGAAGACCCTGCAGCCCATCTCACCTCCTCCATTTTAAACCATGAAGCTCTACAATCAGCCGTGACCGAGCTGCTGAACCCCAGAAATGGGGGCTGATGTAAAAGAGGGAGGGGTAGTGGTGGTTTAGGGGGCTTTGTTTCTTTTCGTCCCTCCCTGTGAAGAAACAACAAGCAAATAAATCAGAGACATACGGGATTGCAGCACCCCAGTGATCCTGAACATGTGCTAATCATTATTCTCTGGCTTCCTGTTGGAGTCGATGTCATCAGCACGCAGAGCCTGCAGGAATCAGACCGACACCCGCCTCGGGGGGACGAGGGGACTCTAATAAAACTATGAAAGGATGCAGTTTGATAGTTTAGCACCGTCACCGTGTAAAACACACACATTCAACACAGAGACAATGATTAAGAATTGAGAAGATCTTTGGCTGAGTAAGCGTTTTTACTCGTTGCTTGATCTTCGTTCTTACGCAACGTGAGCTTCGTAAATCACAACTGCGACAAATCTCAGTCGTAAAGCAACTCGATCTCCATCCAGCCCCGACTACGCTGCTAGAACTCCATATGTGGTTCTTCAAGTCCCTCCAAATGAGACTTGAAAATACTCGTAAACAATAACAAGGTTTCAGCGTTGTGTAGCCGTGGTGATTCCTGCTAGCCTGATCCGTTCCGTTACGTCGTCTTCCACTTATCCGGGATCAGGTCGCAGGGGCAACAGCCTCAGACGGGAAGCCCAGGCTGCCCAGGCTCTCACCCCGGCTGCTTCCTCCAGCTCACCCAGGAGGATCCCGAGTCGTTCCCCGCTAGCCTGATCCATCAGACTGTTTCCTTCTCTTCATGCAAACAGTCTGACCACACAGCATTGGGGTTCGCTCGCTCCACGATGAGCCAATCAATCGTTCCTTTCTGGTGCGGACCGGACATGACGTGTGTAAAAAGAACAGTCAGTTTCGTCCTGAAAACAGAGTAAAAACTTAAACTAAATTCTTAATCTGGGGAATCGTTACCGACATGGACCGTACAGCATGGTTTATCTAAAGAACTACAAACATGGAGGACGGATGTTGTCATCTCTGTTTTCTGATTGGGTAGGACTTTTTCCCATCTCTGCAATCATCAGAGAATGCCTGGAATCTCTGAGCGGCGGTACGAGGTGGTGCCAGTTTATTTGGGAGAGCAGTTTGAGAAGTGGTCACCATGGCGACGCTATGAGTAAACAATTGTTTAACCTTAAACTTGTGACTAAACGAAGCTCGCTGCTCACACTGAGAAGCCACATTGACCACTGGAAGTGGTCCAAGTAAAGCCTAGTTTTTTGATATTCTCAGTCAGTCACCTTCTTATACACCTATCCCTTTGGGGTGCTGGGGGTTCCGGAGCCCATCCCGGCTGAGTAAAGGCGAACAGGTTGCCAGTCTGTCGCAGGGCCACACACATACAACCACACACACTCATTCTTAGGGGCAATTTAGAAAATAATAGAGAATAATAAAGATAGTAAAGTGACAAGAGGGAAGTGACTAAGAGATGTGGGGATCCAGGTTATAAAGTGACTAAGATATGTGGGGATCCAGGTTATAAAGTGTCTAAGAGATGTGGGGATCCAGGTTATAAAGTGACTAAGAGATGTGGGGATCCAGGTTATAAAGTGACTAAGAGATGTGGGGATCCAGGTTATAAAGTGTCTAAGAGATGTGGGGATCCAGGTTATATAGTGACTAAGAGATGTGGGGATCCAGGTTATAAAGTGATTAAGAGATGTGAGGATCCAGGTTATAAAGTGACTAAGAGATGCGGGGATCCAGGTTATAAAGTGACTAAGAGATGCGGGGATCCAGGTTATAAAGTGACTAAGAGATGTGGGGATCCAGGTTATAAAGTGACTAAGAGATGTGGGGATCCAGGTTATAAAGTGACTAAGAGATGTGGGGATCCAGGTTATAAAGTGATTAAGAGATGTGGGGATCCAGGTTATAAAGTGTCTAAGAGATGTGGGGATCCAGGTTATAAAGTGACTAAGAGATGTGGGGATCCAGGTTATAAAGTGACTAAGAGATGTGGGGATCCAGGTTATAAAGTGATTAAGAGATGTGGGGATCCAGGTTATAAAGTGTCTAAGAGATGTGGGGATCCAGGTTATAAAGTGACTAAGAGATGTGGGGATCCAGGTTATAAAGTGATTAAGAGATGTGGGGATCCAGGTTATAAAGTGATTAAGAGATGTGGGGATCCAGGTTATAAAGTGACTAAGAGATGTGGGGATCCAGTTTATAAAGTGACTAAGAGATGTGGGGATCCAGGTTATAAAGTGACTAAGAGATGTGGGGATCCAGGTTATAAAGTGACTAAGAGATGTGGGGATCCAGGTTATAAAGTGACTAAGAGATGTGGGGATCCAGGTTATAAAGTGACTAAGAGATGTGGGGATCCAGTTTATAAAGTGATTAAGAGATGTGGGGATCGAGGTTATAAAGTGTCTAAGAGATGTGGGGATCCAGGTTATAAAGTGACTAAGAGATGTGGGGATCCAGGTTATAAAGTGACTAAGAGATGTGGGGATCCAGGTTATAAAGTGACTAAGAGATGTGGGGATCCAGGTTATAAAGTGATTAAGAGATGTGGGGATCCAGGTTATAAAGTGATTAAGAGATGTGGGGATCCAGGTTATAAAGTGACTAAGAGATGTGGGGATCCAGGTTATAAAGTGAATAAGAGATGTGGGGATCCAGGTTATAAAGTGACTAAGAGATGTGGGGATCCAGGTTATAAAGTGAATAAGAGATGTGGGGATCCAGGTTATAAAGTGAATAAGAGATGTGGGGATCCAGGTTATAAAGTGATTAAGAGATGTGGGGATCCAGGTTATAAAGTGACTAAGAGATGTGGGGATTCAGGTTATAAAGAGTTCATAAGTCCAACGGCAGAAGGGAAGAAGCTGTTTTTGTGGCAGGAGGTTCTGGTCCGAATGGACCGGAGCCTCCTGCCCGAGGGGAGTCGCTCAAAAAGTCCATGTCCAGGGTGGGAAGGGTCAGCTGCTATCCGACCTGCACGCCCCCGAGTCCTGGAGACGTACAGGTCTTCGAGAGATGGAAGGCTGCAGCCGATCACCTTCTCTGCGGAGCGCACAATGCGCTGCAGTCTGTGTTTGTCCCTGGCTGTGGCTCCAGCGTACCACATGGTGATGGAGGAGGTGAGGATGGACTCGATGATGGCTCTGTAAAACTGCACCATCATCTGGGCGGGCAGCTTGGCTTTCTTCATCCTCTGCTGGGCCTTTTTGATCAGGGAGCTGATGGATGGCTCCCACTTTAGGTCCTGTGTGATGGTAGTGCCGAGGAAGCGGAAAGAGTCTACAGTGGTGATGGGGGAGTCTGTCAGTGCAAGGGGGGTAATGGGAGCTGTGCCTTTTCTAAAGTCCACGATCATCTCCACTGTCTTCTGAGCGTTGAGCTCCAGGTTGTTGTTCCTGCACCAGGACATGTTGTTGTTATTATTATTAATGTTATTATTATTATAAATTATTATTAATTTATATTTACAATGATAAATATTGTAAACAAGCGGATGCGGAATGGCATGTGGTTTTAAGGGGCAATTCCCTGCTACAGAATTGCCCCTAGGATCGAGTGTGTGTGTTTGGTAATGTGTGTGTGGCTATGTAACGGTCTGGCGACCTGTTCGGGGTGTACCTTCCCTCTCGTCTTGAATCAGCCAGGATAGGCCACCCGTAACCCCGTTAGGGATGGACGGTTCAGAAGATGAATGAAGTTGGTCTACATCCTGACATCAGTGAGTTCAGAGTGAAGTTTTCCAACCTGCACCGATAACGAGGGTTTTTTTATCAGCAGAGTTCTTTTTTTTTTTAACTCTGTAGTTTTTCTCTGAGTCTGTCTCCTCACAGCTCAGAGACTCCGTTCCTCCACATAGTTTCTGTCTGTGTAATCCAGAACCGTTCCTCTGATTGGCTCTTCACCCATATCTCACGTCGAAGGCCCCGATAAGCAAAACAAACACCTGTTTATTTTCTTTAAAACCTGTTTGATCAACTAGAAAGTGTTTAGTTTCACACACGCTTTCCTCATAAAGAGAAAGAAACAGTTTTACTTTGACTTTCATTGTGATGAACGTTCCTTTTATCTCCGTCTCCATCGGAGCGGAGAGCGTGTGACTCATCTCTAGGATTTTATCACCAGGAATCTATGACCTCATGAAGGTTTCACTTTCTCCTGGTGTGTGCCTGCGGTGATTTGGGTTGGTGTGGTTACCAGAAGGACCGAAGTGAGAAGTAGAAGCTGACAGAGAGGATTCAGTTCATTCAGATTTGATCAAAACCAAGACGTTGAACCAAAAAAACCCACAAAAATCACTCTGAAACGAGAAAAAGTTGATGCCGAAGTCAGTCAGTCACCTTCTTATCCATCAATCCCTTACGGGGTTGCGCAGGGATGCTGGAGCCTATCCCAGCTGTTTCCAGGTGGGAGGTCATGTACATCCCGAACAGGTCACCTGTCTGTTAAAGGGCCACACACACAGACACCCATCCACACACACTGATAATTTCCTAGCAGCCAATGAACCTAACTTGTATGTTTTTGGAGGAAACCAGAGAAAACCCACACATGGAGAACATGCAAACTACACACAGAAAGGAGTGTCTCAAACCTCATCCCCACCCAGGATTCAAACACTTGACCTTCTTGCTGTGAGGCCACTGTGTTATTTGTGGTGATGTCATATTGTTAGACTGATTGTTGCCATAGCAACAGAAGCTTTATTTGGTCCTCGACTTACCAGCAGAAGAAATGGACAAATGAAAGTTTGAATTCAAGAGGCAATGACGTCAATTTTTTTGCAAGAATTATTCTAAAACGAAACCAAAACTAGACACATTAATTTGAAAGTTAATGCCTGATAAAACATGAGCTGAACTATTTCTGAGTGGGTGGAGGAAAACGTGTTCAAACTGAAAACGTGTTCAAACTCAGACCGTACCATGAACGACTGGGATCAATAACACTGAGAATAAAATACTACCTTCATACCCTCACTATGGTAACCAGGATCTATGTTCCTATCCTCACCATGGTAACCAGGATCTACGTTCCTATCCTCACCATGGTAACCAGGATCTACGTTCCTATCCTCACCATGGTAACCAGGATCTACATTCCTACCCTCACCATGGTAACCAGGATCTACGTTTCTACCATCACCATGGTAACCAGGATCTACATTCCTACCCTCACCATGGTAACCAGGATCTACATTTCTACCCTCACCATAGTAACCAGGATCTATGTTCCTACCCTCACCATGGTAACCAGGATCTACGTTCCTACCCTCACCATGGTAACCAGGATCTACGTTCCCACCCTCACCATGGTAACCAGGATCTACGTTCCTATCCTCACCATGGTAACCAGGATCTACATTCCTACCCTCACCATGGTAACCAGGATCTACGTTTCTACCATCACCATGGTAACCAGGATCTACATTCCTACCCTCACCATGGTAACCAGGATCTACGTTCCTACACTCACCATGGTAACCAGGATCTACGTTCCTACCCTCACCATGGTAACCAGGATCTACGTTCCTACCCTCACCATGGTAACCAGGATCTACGTTCCTACACTCACCATGGTAACCAGGATCTACGTTCCTACCCTCACCATGGTAACCAGGATCTACGTTCCTACCCTAACCATGGTAACCAGGATCTACGTTCCTACACTCACCAGGGTAACCAAGACCTACATTCCTACCCTCACCATGGTAACCAGGATCTACATTTCTACCCTCACCATGGTAACCAGGATCTACATTTCTACCCTCACCATGGTAACCAGGATCTACATTTCTACCCTCACCATGGTAACCAGGAGGAGACCAAGAGACAGACCCTGGACCTGCTGGAGAGACTATGTCTCACAGCTGGTCAGGGAGCACCTATAGGATCCTTCTGGGTGAACTGGAGGGTGCAACTGGAGTGAGAGAATCCTGGGCTTCTCGTCTGACGCTGTTTCCCCCACGACTTAATTTTTTTGTACGTTGAACAAACATCATTGGTTCAAAATTGGATTCTTTAAAGAGTCATAAAACTAAAATAAACAACTTTATCAGAACATTTAAACTCATGTCAGAAAAATGGAAGCAGCCCCGCCCGGGATTCAAACCTGTAACCTCCTCAAAGGGATCTGTCAGAATCAAACCAATGTTTACATAAATAAATTATAAACAAGCCGTAAACGAGCTGAAATATTTGATTACTTCTGTCTGTTTTATCTTTTTTTTATCTTCATTTTCTTTGGTTTGCTCGTTGCCAACGATTCATCAGAGAAAAATCTGGAGAATGTCTGGCAGCACGTTGTTGGATAAAATCTATGAATTATGGATCATAAACAAAGCGTCTGCTTATCAAGAACGATGTGTGAGGATCTTCCATTCAGCAGCTTATCACAGGAAAGTCTCCCTTGTTTTTCACACTATTCAAACAGCTCCATCCATCTTGCCTACAGATTTTTTCTTTACAACTCTGTCTGGATCCCACCCACCCACCCACCCAACCCGGCCCTGCTCTGCGTCTCTCTCCCTCTCTCTCTCAGAGGAGCGATGATGGGACGTATTGTTTTGCTTTACACATTCCAGATGAGCTCGTTCCACACCCAAATGACTCCTTCATCTAATGGATTTCACCCTTTCCTCACTAAAAAAGTTGGGTGTGGTCGAGAGGGAAGAAAAAATAAGAGGGTTTTATGCTGTAAACACATAACAATGACATAGAAGTGTGTGTGTATATGTGTGTGTGTGTGTGTGTGTGTGTATTAGTGAGGAGTTTAAAACTTTATGTGGTGAACTGAGAGGAAAACAAAACATGGCAGCTGTGGGTCTGGGGGATGGGCGTAAAGGGTCAAATTCAGAGGTGGGAAAACGTTTTCACTCCGTGACCAAATGGCCGGAAAATAAACAGATGATTTCTATTGGTTGGATTATTTAAAAAGAAAAAACATGCATTAATTTAAATTGAAGTTACAAATTTTCATGGTGGGTGGTGGTGGGTAGTGAAGTTGGACTCAAAAACAATGCCAAGTTTAACCAGTTTATTGAAAGAAGTCCAGAACCAGACAGAACTTTTAAAGATGAGTGACCGGATGTGAGACCTCGGCGGGACGTCGACGGGACCAGAGGCATGGAGCCCAACAGGATGGAGCTCAACAGGCATGGGCAAACTACGTCCTGCGGGCCACATGCGGCCCGTTAAACATTTTAATCCGGCCCGCCAAAGTTGACAAAATTAAAAAAATAAACCTTGTTAGTGTTTTATTTTTTTGTAATTCTGATGTTTCGTCACTAGATGGCTCCAAATATACAACAACACTGCCCCAATTAAAATGTGTGTGTGTGTCCGTGATGGGCACGCTGTCAAAATAAACAGTGTGTACAGATATGGAAAGCCATCAGGGCCAATACATGCACGTAAACAAGCGTGTTAGACGTTAAAACAAGCAAAATGTTACATCAAGCACTTACCGTATTTTCTGGACTATAAGCCGCTACTTTTTTCATAGGTTTTGAACCATGCAGCAAATAAAAAGGAGCGGCTATTCCACCGCTAGGGGCTCTAACCGGAACTAGAATCAAAACTAAGATAAAATAAATGCAAAGAAGAATACGCTACGTCCTCTTTAGCAGATATAACTGGTAGAAGCAGATAGAAGGACGACAAATTTCCAATCCTATTATCTTCATCTTCTTCACTCCTTCATCATGGAACCCAAACCAAGAAGTTCGCCATCGATGTCGCTATACAGGAAGGAAACAGCGCTGCTGCTCGGAAGCTAAGCGTCAATGAGTTTATGGTGAGATGCTGAAGGAGGCAGTGAGAAGAGCTTTTTTCACATCACAGAATCTGTAAAAGCAGCGATCAATTCCAGTTGTGATTCCTGGAGGTACGACCAGGTATTTGCAGCCACTTGACATCTGCGTCAACCGGGCATTTAAAGCTGCCCTCCGGGTTGAGTGGGAGACTTGGATTGAGATTGAGATTCAAAATGGTTTTGTACCTGTAGTAAATATCTAATCTAAAAACATAAATATCTGTGGCTCGCAAAACTTTTTTTAATAAAGTGGATGCGGCTTGTATGGAGGTGCGCTTTATAGTCCAGAAAATACGGTAGATTTCAAACCTAGCGCCACTAGATTTTAAATGTAGCGCTCTTGATGTAACATTTAGCGCGCCATAATATCGGTCAATTCTCACGGTTACCAAAGCATGCCATCCATCTGATCATGTTCCGGCCCCCTGGTTAAATGTTGGAACTCAATGTGGCCCGTGAACCAAAAAGTTTGCCAACTCCTGGTGTAGGACCAGAAGGCTGGGTAACGAGGGACCAGACGTAAGACCCTGGCTGGGTGACGAGATGTGCCAGGATGGGTTCTGGCACCCCTGGAACCGCAATAGGGACGGTTCAGAAGATGAATGAATGATTGAAACGCGATAAAAACCAGATTTCACATGTTGGGTTTGGGCTGTCGTTCCCTCTCTTTCGCTGCTCGCAAATCACAGCGAAGCAGAGCAGGACAGGACGTCGTGACCTGCGTCTGATGGACTGAGCTGCAGCCAATCGTCTCTTTGCTTTCTTCCACATGGAAAAGCAGAAACTACTGGAAGCCTGCGTCAGGATGCGGGGGTTTTCCACAGAGAATATTTAATTCTCTGAGGTCATGCTTGGGTTTGTGGGGCTCTGAAGCTGCACATGTGAGTGGGAGGAGAGAGAACGAGACGATGAGAATCACCAGGTTCAACAAAGATGGTGGATTTTTTTACACTAAACCTGACTCCGTGTTTCCACATTACTAACGTTTAAAATGACAATCTGCTTCTGATCAAAAAATTCCATTTTCAATTGGTTTCCATGACATCTTCGCTGCGTGCTCGTGCACGTTTCAGTGACTGTCGTCTGATTGAGTCACTGGTAGGAAAGTTATTCTCATTCTGAGACACACTGACATCACACACACAAGGCACACTCTGATTTCTTTACTTTGTTCAACTTGTTTTGAATCAGTTTGTTTCCTTCTTTTTGATTGGTTCGCTGGGATTAGGAACATGGTCAGTCACCTTCTTGACCATCTAACCCATTCCGGCTGATTCAAGGCAAGGGGCAGGGTATACCCTGAACAGGTCTGTCACGAGGCCACACATACACACACACACACACACACAGACATACACACACACGCACACACACACACACTCATTCCTAGGGGCAATTTTTGCACTGGCCAATCAACCTAACATGCATGTCTTTGGAGGGTGGGAGGAAACCCACGCAGACACGGGGAGAACATGGAAACTCCACACAGAAAGGACAGTGCTCTAAGCCTCGTCCCCACCCGGGACTCGAACCCACGACCTTCTTGCTGTGAGGCCACTGTGCTACCCCGAAACAACATGGTGTGTGGATTAAAATTTTCAAACCTTTTTTGAGCTCAATTGAGACCGTGTTGCTGGTTTAAATGAAGAACTGTGTGTGTGTGTGTACGTGTGTGTGTGTGTGTGTGTGTGTGTGTGTAACGTCTTCATTGCTGAGTGATTGTAAATCACTGCTAAGTGAGGAACGCACCTACAGTGACCATGTCTGGTGCAGCCGTAACGTTTCGTCTTCTGAACTGGTTACCCTAACAGGGTCACGGGTGTGGTGGACCCTATCCTGGCTGATTCAAGGTGAGAGGCAGGCTACACCCCTAACAGGTCGCCAGTCTGTCACGACGCACACACACAACTATCTACACTCATTCCTAGCAGCCAATCAACCTAACATGTTTGTTTTTGGAGGAAACCAGAGAAAACCTACACATATACAGGTAGAACATCCAAACTACACACAGAAAGACTAGTGTTCCAAGCCTCGTCCCCATCCACGATTCAAACCCCTGACCTTCTTGCTGTGAGTTCACCGTGCCACCATGCAGCCCCGAGTGATTAAGATCAAACCAAAGTCAAACTAGCATCTACAGCAGGTATGAGCAAACTAAGGCTCGCAGGCCCCATGCGGCCCGTTAAACGTTTTAATCCGGCCCACCGAACTTAAAAAAATCCAATTAATAAACCTAGTTAATGTTTTATTTTTTCTGTAATTTTGTTGTTTTGTCACTAGATGGCGCCAAAGAAACAGCAACACTGCTCCCATTAAAATGTGTGTGTCTCGTGATGCCCACGCCTTCAAAATAAACAGAGTGCACAGATATGGAAAGCCATCGGGGACAACACACACGTGGGAGGAGACGGCAGCTCAGTGGTTAGAGCGTTCGAGCACGCGAACCGGAAGTTCACAGGTTTGCGTCCTACGGAGAGCACGTCTAGGGTCCTTGGAGAAGACACCTAACCCCCACTTTTCCCACCATTGGCACCGTTGAAGGGCAGCCTAGCGTCATTCTATCGTCTAATCTAAAGGTTAACAAAGCATGCCATCCATCTGATCCTGTTCCCGCCCCCTGGGCAAATGTTAGAACTCAATGTGGCCCGAGAACCTAAAAGTGTGCCCACCCCTGACCTAGTATCTGAGACCAGATTCGGTGTGTCTATTTCTGCTGGTTGTTGGTTTGATGTTTACCAGAGTTTTTTGTTTGTTTGTTTATTTGACAATAATCCATTTAAATTATTACATCATTTATTTTTATTTACAAGGTTGTAAAAATTTTAAAACAAACAAACAATTTTGGATTTTGTTCCTCAAACTCGACCTCAAAACTGAGATGTGCCGTTACTCCCTTGTGAGCTGTGTGGGTAACACACACACACACACACACACACACACACACACACACACATACACTCTGCAGGCCACCCTGGTCACACCCAGGCATCTCAGGCATGCGGCTCTCAGAGTCTTTAAATATGACTTCGGCTCTTTTGGTGACTGACTTTGGACTCTATGTGTCTGTGTGAGTGAGTGGGGGTCTGTGTGTGTGTGTATGTGTGTGTGTGTGTGTGTGTGAGGACGGATAGGGGGAATCTTTGTGCATGTGTGTGATTGGGGTCTCAGCGCGCCAGATTGGCCACATTGAGAGACTAAGAATGAACAGATGAAGCTGTAACAGTGAGTCAGTGTCTCTCTGGGTTATCCTCCCATCCCGGGGGCCTGCAGCCCTGTGACCCCACCCTGCCTCCACCCCTCACACACTTCCTGGCCAGCATGCACAGCTGGATCAGTAAAACACAGACAGGAACAAAAAAAAAGGGATGATTTTTACTCAGACTTTCATCTTCGTCACGTTTACTCCTGTTTTTTTTCGTTGACGAAGTCGGTCAAACTTCCACATAAACATTCACATTCCTGAGTTCACACACACACACACACACGCGCTCCACTCCCATGAAGTTTGAGGTTTTCGCTGTCAACATGACTTTATTTCTTCCCTAAAGATGGCGGCGTGAGCGAGCTGCTTACGATCTGAAGCCCCGCCTCTTTTCTTTTACATGGAGATGCGGTACAGATGTGGAGGAAGACTGGATCCCGCTGCTGCCAAAACGCAGCTGTGATGTAGGCCTCTGAGTCAGGCACGCCTTCACATCACATGCAGCACATTCCTGCACAAACTCAATGGATCAAACAGATGTGACATGCAGACAGATGTGCGCTTCCTAAACGCCACCATGCAGCGGATTCACTTTGTAAACACGATTTGTTCTGATTTAAACAGTAAATAAGTCAAAGTAAAGCTGAACGTTATCCTGCTGGAGGAGGAAAGCTGGCCGTTGGGATGTTGGAAGGATCCAGAAGCGTCTGGACTTTTCCCCTCTCCGCTCCAGCTCGGCCCGGAGGGAGGAGAGCAGGATGACGGAGATGTTTAATGGAGGACCAACACCCAATGCAGAGTCCTGGGATTCTTCACCCCTGTGTTGTTTTCTGTCTCTAAACACACCCTGATTTATGACGCCAGGGAGATTTGGGGAAAGTGTCGAAGTCTCCGGGCTGCTGGTTTGATTCCATGAGAAAACATGGAGATGGCGTGAAGAGGGCAGAGCAACACGGTATCACTGACAGACAGAGGGACAGATAATGTACCTCTTTTTCTGGGAGTGCCAGAGCCTAGCCTGGCTGATTTTAAGCGAGAAGCAGGGACTGGTTGCCAGTGCAGAAAGTGTAGAAAGTGTCCAAAACCGTGGTGAGAGCGGCCATGCTGATTGGTCTAGAGACATTGTGGTGAGAGCGGCCATGCTGATTGGTCTAGAGACAGTGTGGTGAGAGCGGCCATGCTGATTGGTCTAGAGACATTGTGGTGAGAGCGGCCATGCTGATTGGTCTAGAGACAGTGTGGTGAGAGCGGCCATGCTGATTGGTCTAGAGACAGTGTGGTGAGAGCGGCCATGCTGATTGGTCTAGAGACAGTGTGGTGAGAGCGGCCATGCTGATTGGTCTAGAGACATTGTGGTGAGAGCGGCCATGCTGATTGGTCTAGAGACAGTGTGGTGAGAGCGGCCATGCTGATTGGTCTAGAGACAGTGTGGTGAGAGCGGCCATGCTGATTGGTCTAGAGACAGTGTGGTGAGAGCGGTCATGCTGATTGGTCTAGAGACAGTGTGGTGAGAGCGGCCATGCTGATTGGTCTAGAGACATTGTGGTGAGAGCGGCCATGCTGATTGGTCTAGAGACAGTGTGGTGAGAGCGGCCATGCTGATTGGTCTAGAGACAGTGTGGTGAGAGCGGCCATGCTGATTGGTCTAGAGACAGTGTGGTGAGAGCGGCCATGCTGATTGGTCTAGAGACAGTGTGGTGAGAGCAGCCATGCTGATTGGTCTAGAGACAGTGTGGTGAGAGGGGCCATGCTGATTGGTCTAGAGACAGTGTGGTGAGAGCGGCCATGCTGATTGGTCTAGAGACAGTGTCACTGAGGAAAAGACAGGAAACAGAGATGTTTGTATCAGAGATGAAGATGCTGAGGATCTCTCTGGGAGTGACCAAGATGGACAGGATCAGAGGAACAGCACATGTTAGAGGTTTTAAAGTCAGAGAGGTCAGACTGAGATGGTTTGGACATGTGCAGAGGAGAGAGAGAGAGTACATCAGAAGAAGGATGCTGGGTTTGGAACCACCAGGAAAGAGGACTAGAGGGAGACCAAAGAGGAGGTTCATGGATACAGTGAAGGAAGACATGAAGATAGTTGGTGTGACCGAAGAGGATGCAGGAGATAGGGTTAGATGGAAGAAACTGACTTGATGTGGTGACCCCTGGAAGGAGGGAAATGATGAAAGAAGAAGATGTTTGTTGTTGTTTTCTGAACAAACAACAAACTTCTGATCAAATACTGAAGTCAGTGAGAAAATGAAGATGACTGGCATCATTTACAAAGCGTACCCACGCTACGATCCGCAGGCACAAAAACTCAGAATTCCAGAGTTCAGTAAACGCACCACCAGATGTTATCGCTGCACAGTGCTCTGACATGGAGGAAGAAAGCAGAAACAGACTTTTAAAAACTCTTTTTCTTTATTTCAGTGAATTATTTGAACAAATAAATGAGTTTTTTATTACGTTGCGTGATTTAAAAGTCGAAATTTTTTAGTTAAGATGCCGGAGCCTATCCTTGATGATTACAGGCAAGAGGCAGGGTACACCCCGAACAGGTCGCCAGTCTGTTGTGGACCCACACACACACACTCATTCCTAGCAGCCAATCAACCTAACATGTATGTTTATGGAGGAAACCAGAGAAAATACACACATACACAAGGAGAACATGCAAACTACACACAGAAAGACTAGTGTTCCAAGCCTCGTCCCCACCTGGGACTCGAACCCCTGACCCTGTTGCTGTGAAGCCACTGTGCCACATTATTTATGAAAGTCAGTCAGTCATCTTCTTATCCGTCTATCCCACTCAGGGTTTCGGGGGTGCCAGAACCCATCCCGGCTGACTCAAGGCGAGAGGCAGGGTACACCCTAAACAGGTTGCTAGTCTGTCGCGGGGTCACACACATACAACCATCCACACACACACACACACACACACACACACACACACACACACACTCATTCCTAGGGACAATTTGGTACCGGCCAATCAACTTAACATGCATGTTTTGGAGGGTGGGAGGAAACCGGAGTACCCGGAGGAAATCCACACAGACACGGGAAGAACATGCAAACTCCACACAGAAAGGACTGGGTTCCAAGCCTCGTCCACACATGGGACTCAAAACCCTGACCCTCTTGCTGTGAGGCCACTGTGCCACCCTATCAGGCCACTCAATTTACTGCCAACTCAATGAGAAATCAGCTCGTTTCAGAGCCGTAAAATCAGTGTCGGTTTTGGTCTCGTCTTTGTGTCGGGATCTACCATCCAAAGTCTTCCTGGTCTTTTGGAGGACTACGATCATCTCCTCAGACTCTGATTTAAAACAGAGCCGTGTTTAATGAACCGGTTTAACCCCGTAGTGTGTCAGTTTGAAACCTCGTTCCACAGCGGACCCAATGAGTCGCTGTACAGATCTAACGTCCTGGAAACCCGTCGTCAGTCTGGGAACCAAGCACCCACTTCCATAACTCATCATGTCAGAAGACAGAGAAAGGCTGGAAGGTTAAAGGCTAACGCCAGCCTTTAGGAAGTGACCTTTTGTGATCTCTTGCTGTGGGCGTTCAGTGTCTGGTGAACAGGAGCTGCTTTGTGTGGCCAGAGGCGCCATCTTGACAGGAACTCACATCCGGTTCCTTCATCCTTTTATTTGGATGGAAATTCGGACTGTTTTTGATAAACAAATGGTTCCTTTTCACAGTTTTTTAATCAGTATCTTAAAAATCAAACTATTTGAAAACATCTGAAAACAACATTTAAAGACTCAGTCATCGTGTCGTGATCCTCGTCCCTCCAAATCCTGCCCTAATTCTACACACCTGGTCCCAATCGTCTCTCCCTTACGTCCCCAGGAGTGTCTTGTCTTCCTCTGGATTATTTAAACCCTGGTGTCCCTCTCTTTCCCTGTAGCTGCAGTGCTGCACCCTCCTCCATCTGTCTGCAGTACTGCTCTGGTTTCCCTCCATGTCTGGTTCCTCACACTGCTTTTGGTGCACCCTGCTCTCCTGCTGAGCTCCTACCTTCTAGTCCCTCATCCTGCTGAGCTCCTACCTTCTGGTCTCTCATCCAGCTGAGCTCCTACCTTCTGGTCCCTTCATCCAGCTGAGCTCCTACCTTCTGGTCCCTCACCCAGCTGAGCTCCTACCCTCTGGTCCCTCACCCAGCTGAGCTCCTACCTTCTGGTCTCTCATCCAGCTGAGCTCCTACCTTCTGGTCTCTCATCCTGCTGAGCTCCTACCTTCTGGTCTCTCATCCTGCTGAGCTCCTACCTTCTGGTCTCTCATCCAGCTGAGCTCCTACCTTCTGGTCCCTTCATCCAGCTGAGCTCCTACCTTCTGGTCTCTCATCCTGCTGAGCTCCTACCTTCTGGTCCCTTCATCCTGCTGAGCTCCTACCTTCTGGTTCCTCATCCAGCTGAGCTCCTACCTTCTGGTCCCTCGTCCTGCTGAGCTCCTACCTTCTGGTCCCTCGTCCAACTGAGCTCCTACCTTCTGGTCTCTCATCCTGCTGAGCTCCTACCTTCTGGTCTCTCATCCTGCTGAGCTCCTACCTTCTGGTCTCTCATCCTGCTGAGCTCCTACCTTCTGGTCCCTCATCCAGCTGAGCTCCTACCTTCTGGTCTCTCATCCAGCTGAGCTCCTACCTTCTGGTCCCTCACCCAGCTGAGCTCCTACCTTCTGGTCCCTCATCCAGCTAAGCTCCTACCTTCTGGTCTCTCATCCAGCTAAGCTCCTACCTTCTGGTCTCTCATCCAGCTGAGCTCCTACCTTCTGGTCCCTTCATCCAGCTGAGCTCCTACCTTCTGGTTCCTCATCCAGCTGAGCTCCTACCTTCTGGTCTCTCATCCAGCTGAGCTCCTACCTTCTGGTCTCTCATCCTGCTGAGCTCCTACCTTCTGGTCCCTCGTCCTGCTGAGCTCCTACCTTCTGGTTCCTCATCCAGCTGAGCTCCTACCTTCTGGTCTCTCATCCTGCTGAGCTCCTACCTTCTGGTTCCTCATCCAGCTGAGCTCCTACCTTCTGGACCCTCATCCTGCTGAGCTCCTACCTTCTGGTCTCTCATCCAGCTGAGCTCCTACCTTCTGGTCCCTCATCCAGCTGAGCTCCTACCTTCTGGTTCCTCATCCAGCTGAGCTCCTACCTTCTGGTCTCTCATCCTGCTGAGCTCCTACCTTCTGGTCTCTCATCCTGCTGAGCTCCTACCTTCTGGTCTCTCATCCAGCTGAGCTCCTACTTTCTGGTTCCTCATCCAGCTGAGCTCCTACCTTCTGGTTCCTCATCCAGCTGAGCTCCTACCTTCTGGTCCCTCATCCTGCTGAGCTCCTACCTTCTGGTTCCTCATCCAGCTGAGCTCCTACCTTCTGGTCACTCATCCCGCTGAGCTCCAACCTTCTGGTCCCTCATCCAGCTGAGCTCCTACCTTCTGGTTCATCACCCTGCTCTTGGTGCACGCTTCTGTCCTGCTGAGCTCTTCCATATCTAGATCCATACTTTGCATCTGGGTCCTCCTTACCACCTTACCATTGAGCGTTTGCATTTTGACTACTGGATTTAGAGCCATAGATTGAGAGTTTGGATCACATTTAGAAAGCTTGTTTATGCACCAACTGCTACCCAAATTAGGCAACTTTTAAAAGTCGTGACTTTTTGGACGGTTGCGAACAAATCTGAAGCTGCCAAACGATAAGACGTGGGGGTAAAAGATGAGACGTGTGGACAGAAGCTGAAGTGACCCGAGGACAGTGAAATGAAGCATTTGAAGCAGTGAAGAAACAAATAGAAAACACACATAAATACCTGTCAGAGTAGGACTACGCCCTCGCCGAGTGGGCGGGGTCTCTCTAAGAGTTAGAGTGAGGAGCTCGGAGTAGAGCTGTTGCTTCTCCGGGTCGAGAGAAGCAGGATGGGGTGGTTTTGGCATCTGGTTAGGATGGTTCCCGACCATCCGGCTGGCAAGGTGTTTCAGGCACAACGCAGCCCAGACCCAGAGGCAGACATTGGACCTGCTGGAGAGACTCTCGGGTGAGCTGGAGGATGGAGCCAGACCTTTCCCCCGGCCCTAGATAAGAGGAAGAAAGTATAGAACTACATATAAGAAAATTGGAGCACATTCTGAATCAAGTTTGTCGCTGATGTGATTTATAAAGTTTAAATAAAGCTAATTCCAAATTTGAGACGAGAGGGACTGAGCATGAGCAGACCGTCTATACGTAGGTGCTATAAAAGCACCTCCACATCCGACATGGAAATCAAGTGGTTTGACTGTAGCTGTGACATCACATTTAAAAACAAACTGCTTCTACTGGCGGAGAACCATTAAAACACAGCAGAACCCCTCATTTCCATCCACCGTGATCATCTACGACCTCCTGGGGACCCTCATGGCTGCAGAGCAGGGGAACTGGGTTACCACAGAAGGACAGAATGGAAAATGAAGGAAATGAATCATCGTTTCTGACCTTCAGGCAAAATACGTGCAGATTTTTACATTCTGTTGCAGAAAAATGGAAGATTAGAGTGAAAACAAAAAGCAGGTCAGACTGCAGAAATGGAAAAATGCTTTCCTTAGAGGACGGGGAACGGTCCAATCAGGTCACCACACAAAGTGGACTTTTATTAAGGAAACTTTTTACAGCTGAGAAAAGAAGAACGAGACAGGAAGTCCACGAGGAGGAACTTCTCTCAACTGCACGGAGTACCTCAGGGAATGTAACGAATACTACAATTCTTCTGTGTGTATGTGCTGTCTATGCTGAGGGTAGGAACGTAGATCCTGGTTACCATGATAAGGATAGGAATGTAGATCCTGGTTACCATGGTGAGGATAGGAACGTAGATCCTGGTTACCATGGTGAGGGTAGGAGCGTTCATCCTGGTTACCATGGTGAGGGTAGGAGCGTTCATCTTGGTTACCATGGTGAGGGTAGGAACGTAGATACTGGTTACCATGGTGAGTGTAGGAGCGTTCATCCTGATTACCACGGTGAGGGTAGGAACGTAGATCCTGGTTACCATGGTGAGGGTAGGAACGTAGATCCTGGTTACCATGGTGAGGATAGGAACGTAGATCCTGGTTACCACGGTAAGGGTAGGAACGTAGATACTGGTTACCATGGTGAGGGTAGGAGCGTTCATCCTGGTTACCACGGTGAGGGTAGGAACGTAGATCCTGGTTACCATGGTGAGGTTAGGAACGTAGATCCTGGTTGCCATGGTGAGGGTAGGAACGTAGATCCTGGTTACCATGGTGAGGGTAGGAACGTAGATCCTGGTTACCACGGTGAGGGTAGGAACATAGATCCTGGTTACCATGATGAGGGTAGGAACGTAGATCCTGGTTACCATGGTGAGGGTAGGAACGTAGATCCTGGTTACCATGGTGAGGGTAGGAATGTAGATCCTGGTTACCATGGTGAGGGTAGGAGCGTTCATCCTGGTTACCATGGTGAGGGTAGGAAAGTAGATACTGGTTACCATGGTGAGGGTAGGAACGTAGATACTGGTTACCATGGTGAGGGTAGGAGCGTTCATCCTGGTTACCACGGTGAGGGTAGGAACGTAGATCCTGGTTACCATGGTGAGGATAGGAACGTAGATCCTGGTTACCATGGTGAGGGTAGGAACGTAGATCCTGGTTACCATGGTGAGGATAGGAACGTAGATCCTGGTTACCATGGTGAGGGTAGGAACGTAGATCCTGGTTACCATGGTGAGGATAGGAACGTAGATCCTGGTTACCATGGTGAGGTTAGGAACGTAGATCCTGGTTGCCATGGTGAGGGTAGGAACGTAGATCCTGGTTACCATGGTGAGGGTAGGAACGTAGATCCTGGTTACCATGGTGAGGGTAGGAACATAGATCCCGGTTACCATGATGAGGGTAGGAACGTAGATCCTGGTTACCATGGTGAGGGTAGGAACGTAGATCCTGGTTACCATGGTGAGGGTAGGAATGTAGATCCTGGTTACCATGGTGAGGGTAGGAACGTAGATCCTGGTTACCATGGTGAGGGTAGGAACATAGATCCTGGTTACCATGGTGAGGGTAAGAACGTAGATCCTGGTTACCATGGTGAGGGTAAGAACGTGGATCCTGGTTACCATGGTGAGGGTAATAACTTAGATCCTGGTTACCATGGTGAGGGTAGGAACGTAAATCCTGGTTACCATGGTGAGGATAGAAATGTAGATCGTCTGGTAAATGAAGAGCTTTTGTACGCTTATATTTTATCTGTACGGACGCTATGAGGCCTCCTATCATCTGTGTTCCTGTCTCGGATTTGACAAGAACACAGATGATAGGGCAGACTGAGCAGACTTGATCATCCACAGCGTCTCTGTCCGTACCTGTGTTTTGTTTGTTTAGGGGTTTGTAATCAGAGAGAAGGAGGGTCTAAGAAAAAAAAAGTCCTCCTGAGTGTGTTTTATTTGTTCAATAATTAGGTGAATCATATCCATTTACACACACACACACACACACACACACACACACACACACACACACACACACACACACACCTCTATAAACAAAACAAATCAAATATCTACTGATAAAAACGCAACAAGCTGAGAATCCTTTAGAAACTTTCCTGCTGCTGGGGAGGGGTCTGCATGTTTTCTTTTGGGGGGTAGGTGTGTGTGTGTGTGTGTGTGTGTGTGTGTGTGTGGGGAGGGACACAGGGTGGTATACTGACAGTTTTCCTCCCCCATCCCCCTTATTAGTTTTTTTTTTACAGAGACCCCCATCCTATCCCACCCCCACACTGGCAGATTGTTTAATACTTTCCAGATTTCAGCTGGAAGACCCTTCCGTGGAATTTGGTGGAAAAACTTTATGAGTCCAAAGCTGGGATTTCTGCAGAAGCAGAGCGCCACCGTGTGGTTGGTTTTAATAAAAAATAAAGAAAAACTGGAAAGAACATTAAAACAGTCTGAGAAACACATGAAAAGATCAAATTACAATGGGGGTGGTGTGTGTGTGTGTGTGTGTGTGTGTGTGTGTGTGATGGGGGAGGTGATCTTCCAGAACAAACCAACAGTCTCCAATTACCGTTTTGAAACGTGTGAAACATGAACAGTTGTTTTCACGTCATTCCTTTTCTTTAAAGTCAAAAGAAGAAAAACTTATTTTCTTCTTTTTTTCACCATCATTTTTAAACATCAAGAAGAACATTTTGAACTTTTTTCAGATTTTTTTTTTTGTTGGTTGAACTTTTAGAAGTTTTTCTGACACACCCATTTGTAGTTTTATCTTCACCACTAGGCGGCAGTAAAGAGGGTTTTAGAACATGGTGACCATGTGAGGGTCTGAGTCCATCATGGTCACTTTATCATGAGGTTTTAGGTACGTTTGGTCTTTAAAAAAAAAACTGGTTTCATTCTAAAAATAATGTCTGACAACTTTTTGAAAGATTGTTCAGGCTTTGTGAGAAAATAAAGACCCAAACCTTTCTATTTGGTAGCATTTGAAAGTCTTAAAATCTACAAATCTGTAGATCGTAAAGGTAGAAATATAAATCCTGGTTACCATGGTGACGGTAGGAACCTAGATCGTGGTTACCATGGTGAGGGTAGGAACCTAGATCCTGGTTACCATGGTGAAGGTAGGAATGTAGATCCTGGTTACCACAGTGAGGGTAGGAATGTAGATCCTGGTTACCATGGTGAGGGTAGAAACATAAATCCTGGTTACCATGGTGAGGGTAGGAACGTAGATCCTGGTTACCATGGTGAGGATAGGAACGTAGATCCTGATTACCATGGTGAGGATAGGAACGTAGATCCTGGTTACCATGGTGAGAGTAGGAACGTAGATCCTGGTTACCATATTGAGGGTAGGAACCCAGATCCTGGTTACCATGGTGAGAGTAGGAACGTAGATCCTGGTTACCATGGTGAGGGTAGGAACGTAGATCCTGGTTACCACGGTGAGGGAAGGAACGTAGATCCTGGTTACCATGGTGAGGGTAGGAACGTAGATCGACTTGTAAATTCAGAGCTTTGCTTTTTGGCTCAGCTCCTCTTCATCTCGACTGATCGATGCAGCGTCCTAATGAAGGAAGTCCTCCATCGTCCAATCAGCAGCTGAGAATCCATCCTCCCATTCATCTACCTCTCACCCGTACCAAGCAGCTCTTAGAAGCCTGATTCTATCTGCTTCCTTTCACACCTCGTCTGGCTGGATTGTTTCCTCTGTAGGAGAGAACAGGATGTGGAGGGCACGCTTTAGGAAGTCTGCAGACTTGGCACTTCACACTTTGGCCGCCAAAGTTTTCTTCCATGGAGATCCGTTGGCTCAGGGTCCCTGAAGCAGACACCTATCCCCCCAGCTGCTCCCACCATCAGTACCAACATGGCTGCCCATTGAGGGACTAATACAAATTCTTCTTCCAAACAAATTCAACAATTTGGTTCTTTTTAATGAAAAATATACATTATTTTAGACAGAAAAACATCAGTAAATACAGAATAAACAAAGACAAACAACATAAGTTACCTGAATATAAAACGTAGATCTGCATGGGGGCGGAGCTTATCTAAGTGTTACTGAGCGCGTGTAAACGTGCGTCTGTATACGTGCACGTGTGTATGTGCGTGTATATGTGCGTGTTTGCATGTTTTCAGAGTTAATCTGTAAATGTGTTTGTTTATATAGGTATATGTGTCTGCGCATGCGCGTGTTTGCATAAGAGATAAATACCTAGGAATATAAACTCGTTTCTTTGCGTTGTGAAAAAAACCCCAGCTCAACCTAAAATTTCAGACAGAAAACTCCTCGTTTTGAATCTCCCAAACTTTATTTTTCATAAGAAAAGTTCGTTTTAATTCGTCTAAACTAATTTGGCACGCGTGTTTAAGGCAGCGACATGAAGACGAGATTCAAGCGCGAAAAGTTTAAGAAAAAAATTGCAAAATTAATTCAGAAAAACACAGATTTTTTTTTATCTTAAACCAAAAATTATGTTAAATTAAAAATATTTACCAGAAAATAAAATTTAACTGAAAAAAAAAAAGTTTAGTCCATTGATTATGGTTTTAAGCTTATTAGCACCCTCATGTGGACGGAAACGGTACATGTTTTGGAAAAACTTCTGTTTTGTTTTTTTTTGGCTACAAATCTAAAAAAATATTAAATCAAAATTAATTTGCAGTCATTTTTATAATGGAATTTTTTTAACAGGCACAAAAGGACTATTTAAAAAAAATTGATTGTTATTTTGATTAATTTCGATCCTCACTTGGACGGAATTGGAAATTAAACCACTGATTTTCTGTAGCAACAAAACCCAAAATTGTGATTTAAAACAAAACTGCAACCCTTTTTTAAACTGATCAGTATTTGTTTAAATTTATTAGATTTTTAACAGAAACAAATTATCAGAAATTTAAATGTTTTTTTCAAAGAAAAAAACACTTTTTTCTGATTGTTAAACTTTTTATACTCATTTGCACCCTCTTGTGGACCAAAGAAGGAACTACACGCTTGGAAAATTAACTCGTCTGTTTTTGTAGCTTCTCGCTTTAAAAAGTTTGGAATTTAAATTGAAAATGTACACAAAAAAAATCCTTTATTTTCCTTCTGATTTTTAACCTCTTTCTGCTCATTTGCACCCCTCTTTGGACAGAAACGTCCACCCACTTGTCCCCACTCCTCTTGTTCCCGGTCTAACCCGGCTCCTGTTAATGAGTCATTAAAAGCAGGTGATGTTTGGGTGTGTTCGTACAGCGCAGCATCGCAGAAGGAGCCTGAGTTCACGAGCAAACTTGAGTGGAGGCTTGATGTGGAACAAACACAGCACCCTTTATTATGACGAGATATCCCACTAGTGTTCCTAATGACAGAAGCTCTCTGTTTGGGCCGCACCACATGATGTCCCACAACCAGAGAGGGAAGCAGAAGCAAAGCTGCCGTTCACTGGGAAGTCTTTACAAGATAAATGGGTTTTTTTTGAGGTTCTGTTGTTAGTGTGTCTGACGTGACGTCTCTCCTGGACCACAGCGTCCTCTTCAGGTTCTAACCCACCTCCTGAGCCCCTCTCATAGGCGGATCTCATCGTCTTCATCCTCTAGAAAAGAGGAGAAGTTATTCTCCTCCTCTGGCGGCGCACTGAAGGTGGCGCTGTCTGTGTCTCCGGTGTAGCTTTGCCCGTTCACCTTCTCCTCCAAAGCGGCCGAGCCAGAGCTGGACACGGAGCTGCTGTCCAGATGCTGCAGGTGTTTGGCTCGGATCTCTGGGGTGTAAGGACCCGGTTCAACGGAGCCGGTGGGCTGGACGGAGGTTTGGGGGTTCACAGTTTCATCGTCTTCTTTATGAACTTCTTGGATGACAGGTGGAGAGCCCCGCCCCTCGCTGTTCTTCCCTTCCTCGTACCCCAGATCGTCCTCTTCTTTTTCCATCACTCCTAAGATGTCGTTGAGCATGGAGGGTCCGAGGTCCAGGTGGAAGGACATCACAGACTCAGCGTGCTTCAGTCCGCCTTCATTCTGAGCGGAGCTTTCAGGTAGATCCGACAGGTCGCCAAATCTTTGCTCCTCTAGTTCCAACAGGTGCGGAGGAGGGACGTCCAGCTCCTGCCGGTAAGGACTGGAGGTCAGGCTCTTCGCCCGCTCGTTCGCCCGCTGGTCGTCATGGAGAAACGGCAGAGACATGGCGCTCTTTACGAAGGACGAGTTCTCTCCATCTTCATCCACTCGGTTCACCGACTGCGAGCGTTTGCTGCTCCGGAAGGTGCGAGAGAGGAGGCCGGGGCGGGGCGAGCGAGGGAAGGAGGTGGTTTCTGGAGAGGGCTCTCCTGAACGGGTGCTGAGGAAGGACGTGTCACCGAACGCGTCTCCGCTGCGACCCACGTGCATGGTGTGGCGGAAATCCCCCAGAGGAGCGCTGATCATCTCCCGGGTCAAGTCCATACGGGAGCGCCGCTTCGTCTGTGCGGAGGTGACCAGCTGCTTGAGGATGGGCATGGTGGACGGTCTGGTGCCGCTTTGCGTAGAAAAAAAAAAATTTGGGGAAACTTTTCAGAAGAGAAGATTTCAAACGATCAGATCTTCACGGAAACCTGAGGAACAGAAAAGATGATGAGAAGCAGAAACCAGACAGGGTGCTTCTGTTACCCCTCTTAGAGATGCTCATTTTGTAGGTCTATGGAACACAATTAGACTGGCTTATACAGCCAGGAGTCTGACCACCAGGTCATTAGCTGGCACCCATCCCCTCCTTCACCCGACCCGCTATAGCAGACCTGGGCAAATTAAGGCCCGCGGGCCACATCCGGCCCTTTGTATGTCCCTGTCCGGCCTGCGTGAGGCCAATCATAAACACCATAAGTTAAACTTTTATTTTGAAATTTTAGTTTGAAAAGCATTACGTCGCTACGTATGCACGTCGTAGACGTAGCACCTTCACTGGCGTATACACGTGTGTGAGTGAAGAAGATGCTGTTCGCCAGGTTATCCCCAAGATGTCGGCACACCCCAAGAAAAGAAAAGTTGATAACGAATGATGTATTTTCAACAAAACATGGACTTCCAAATATTTCTTTACAGAAATTAAAGCAGTGTGTTTAGTCTGTGGTACACAGGTTGCTGTGTTCACCACTACACCACCAAGCATGAAGTCTGTCTGGTGAAGAGCGTGGGAGCAAGGGAGTCTGATGAAAACTACATCAGACTCCTGACGCACCATGGTAACAAGGATCTACGTTCCTACCCTCACCAGGGTAACCAGGATCTACGTTCCTACCCTCACCATGGTAACCAGGATCTACATTCCTACCCTCACCATGGTAACCAGGATCTACGTTCCTACCCTCACCATGGTAACCAGGATCTACGTTCTTACCCTCACCATGGTAACCAGGATCTACGTTCTTACCCTCACCATGGTAACCAGGATCTACATTCCTACCCTCACCATGGTAACCAGGATCTACGTTCCTACCCTCACCGTAGTAACCAGGATCTACGTTCCTACCCTCACCGTAGTAACCAGGATCTACGTTCCTACCCTCACCGTAGTAACCAGGATCTACGTTCCTACCCTCACCATGGTAACCAGGATCTACATTCCTACCCTCACCATGGTAACCAGGATCTACGTTCCTACCCTCACCATGGTAACCACAATCTACGTTCCTACCCTCACCAGGGTAACCAGGATCTACGTTCCTACCCTCACCATGGTAACCACAATCTACGTTCCTACCCTCACCATGGTAACCAGGATCTACGTTCCTACCCTCACCATGGTAACCAGGATCTACGTTCCTACCCTCACCATGGTAACCAGGATCTACGTTCCTACCCTCACCATGGTAACCAGGATCTACGTTCCTACCCTCACCATGGTAACCAGGATCTACGTTCCTACCCTCACCAGGGTAACCAGGATCTACGTTCCTACCATCACCGTGGTAACCAGGATCTACATTCCTACCCTCATCATGGTAACCAGGATCTACGTTCCTACCCTCACCATGGTAACCAGGATCTACGTTCCTACCCTCACCATGGTAACCAGGATCTACATTCCTACCCTCACCATGGTAACCAGGATCTACGTTCCTACCCTCACCATGGTAACCACAATCTACGTTCCTACCCTCACCAGGGTAACCAGGATCTACGTTCCTACCCTCACCGTAGTAACCAGGATCTACGTTCCTACCCTCACCATGGTAACCACAATCTACGTTCCTACCCTCACCATGGTAACCACAATCTACGTTCCTACCCTCACCGTAGTAACCAGGATCTACGTTCCTACCCTCACCGTGGTAACCACAATCTACGTTCCTACCCTCACCATGGTAACCAGGATCTACGTTCTTACCCTCACCATGGTAACCAGGATCTACATTCCTACCCTCACCATGGTAACCAGGATCTACGTTCCTACCGTCACCGTAGTAACCAGGATCTACGTTCCTACCCTCACCGTAGTAACCAGGATCTACGTTCCTACCCTCACCATGGTAACCAGGATCTACGTTCCTACCATCACCATGGTAACCAGGATCTACGTTCCTACCCTCACCATGGTAACCAGGATCTACGTTCCTACCCTCACCATGGTAACCAGGATCTATGTTCCTACCCTCACCATGGTAACCAGGATCTATGTTCCTACCCTCACCATGGTAACCAGGATCTACGTTCCTACCATCATCATGGTAACCAGGATCTACGTTCCTACCCTCACCATGGTAACCAGGATCTACGTTCCTACCCTCACCATGGTAAGCAGGATCTACATTCCTACCCTCACCATGGTAACCAGGATCTACGTTCCTACCCTCACCATGGTAACCAGGATCTACGTTCCTACCCTCACCAGGGTAACCAGGATCTACGTTCCTACCCTCACCGTAGTAACCAGGATCTACGTTCCTACCCTCACCATGGTAACCAGGATCTACGTTCCTACCCTCACCATGGTAACCAGGATCTACGTTCCTACCCTCACCATGGTAACCAGGATCTACGTTCTTACCCTCACCATGGTAACCACAATCTACGTTCCTACCCTCACCAGGGTAACCAGGATCTACGTTCTTACCCTCACCATGGTAACCAGGATCTACATTCCTACCCTCACCATGGTAACCAGGATCTACGTTCCTACCCTCACCATGGTAACCAGGATCTACATTCCTACCCTCACCATGGTAACCAGGATCTACGTTCCTACCCTCACCATGGTAACCAGGATCTACGTTCCTACCCTCACCAGGGTAACCAGGATCTACGTTCCTACCCTCACCGTAGTAACCAGGATCTACGTTCCTACCCTCACCATGGTAACCAGGATCTACGTTCCTACCCTCACCATGGTAACCAGGATCTACGTTCCTACCCTCACCATGGTAACCAGGATCTACGTTCTTACCCTCACCATGGTAACCACAATCTACGTTCCTACCCTCACCAGGGTAACCAGGATCTACGTTCTTACCCTCACCATGGTAACCAGGATCTACATTCCTACCCTCACCATGGTAACCAGGATCTACGTTCCTACCCTCACCATGGTAACCAGGATCTATGTTCCTACCCTCACCATGGTAACCAGGATCTACATTCCTACCATCACCATGGTAACCAGGATCTACGTTCCTACCCTCACCATGGTAACCAGGATCTACGTTCCTACCCTCACCATGGTAACCAGGATCTACATTCCTACCATCACCATGGTAACCAGGATCTACGTTCCTACCATCACCATGGTAACCAGGATCTACGTTCCTACCATCACCATGGTAACCAGGATCTACGGCTTCACACTCCCAGAGATGCAGCCGTCAGGACAACTTATGTAATTTCTCACTAAATCGCCAGAAAAAGTAAGGCGTTTTCTGACGGAGAGTTTATTAAGGAGTGTTTATCTCTCTGCTGCGCTGATGTGCCCAGAGAAAAAAGGCGCATTCGAGAACGTTTCACTCTCCCGACACACTGTAACGAGGCGGATCGAGGACATCGCGGGGAAATTAGAACTTCAGCTGAAGAACAGAGCGGCCGACTTTTTTTTTTCTCTGGCTGTGGATGAGAGCTGCGATGTACGTGACACTGCCCAGCTGCTCATCTTCTTACGTGGGATAACCGCAGAGTGCTTTATTCTTCTGATGATCAGTACCAGCTATGTATTTCACAATCAAAGAAAGTTGGTGGCCCTCTGACACAATTCAGGCTTCTCATGCGGATAAAAAATTAATTGCCCACCCCTGTGCTATAGCATCTCCTGCTGGTGGTGAGCCCATGTCTCCTGTTAGGGCTGAGCCTGGCCAGGGCCTATGGGTAACAGCCCGGCCACCAGGCGCTTGCTCTTGTGCCCCATCCTCGGGCCTGGCTCCACAGGGTGACCTGCGTCTGGACAACGGCAACTTAAACATGCTTGATCTCTTCATAGGGGGTTTTCAAGCCGTGCTTTCTTGGCCCCTCATCTAGGACCTGTTTACCTTACCCTACAAGGGGCATTAAGCTCCCAACAACATAGCTCCAAGGATCATTGGGGCACGCAAACCCATGGTAGGGACAGAGAACACCTCAGGATCTTCCTGGGTGAGCTGGAGGATGCAGCTGGGGTGAGAGAAGCCTGGGCTTCCCTTCTGAGGCTGTTGCCCTGCAACCCGACGACGAAACGGAACCAAACCTAGAATACAAGTCTTTGGTTTCCGACACTTCGTCAGAGGTAGAAGACACCCCGTTCAACCAGGTTGTCTCCTCAGGGACAGGTTTCTGCCGCCTAGGGGCAACCCTGTTCAGGGGAAACATTGTTGTAATGCCCTGTTTCCTGGACTAGACTGACTGTTTGGGTTCATGCCATACGTCAGGTCCGGTCCTTTTCTCACCAGAAAGGAACGATTGGTTGAAACAAAAATGTTCCTGCCTACCGTGGAGGGAGCGAACCCCGATGCAGCGAGGTCAGACTGATTTATGAGAGTCAGAATATTGAATACATGTTCTTTTATTAGTCCCTCAATGAGGCACCGCAGCTGGCAGCCATAATGGTGCCAATGGTGGAAGCAACTAAGGGGTTAAGTGTCAGCTCCAGAGACACCTAGGGGGCTCAGTGGGAATCAAACCAGCTTCTCCTGGTCCAAGGACAGACACTCTACCACTGAGCCAACGCCTCCTCCAGATACAGATTTTAACATGAGGTCATTAAACGCATCGTTTCACAAAACAGACCAAAATCCTAGTAAAAAAGACTGTATTTTTTGGACTATAAGTCGCAGGGTTTTTTCCTTAGTTTGGTTGAGGGTGCGACTTATACTCCGGATGGACTTACTGTATCTAAATGTTTTCCTCTTATCTTTATGTATTTTGGTCAGTGCGACTTATACTCCGAAAAATACGTTATAAGCAGGATGACTGGATGAATTTATTGACACCTCTTTCTAATGACGATTCTTTAATTTCTGTCATAAAAAGTACTTTTTGTCTCACTTTTAAATCCCTTTATTTTTACCTTTCATAAAGCCGTACATTCACATGCGGTTGTTTGTGGTTAGAACACTAACTCCACACACTGAAGCTACCAATTAGACGGGCTGGAATGATAAGCAGGACTCAGAGATGACCTCTGGTTAAAGATAAAGGGAACCCCGCGGGATTTTATTTTCAAGCCGAAAAACAACGAGAGCAACGAGAAACCACGAAGCAAAGAGGAAACGATCTGGAATGAAACCAGTAAAAAATACCAAGAATGACACACACACACCCAGTCATTATTTATTGGATCTGAGATGTTTGGTTAAAGGAGGCGGCGAGCTCTGAGACACTTTAAATACAGAGGAGTCATTAAGACACTCTGAGCTCTGGTCGTCTCTGTGGAGGATCTATGTTCCTACCCTCACCATGGTAACCAGGATCTATGTTCCTATCCTCACCGTGGTAACGAGGATTTACGTTCTTATCCTCACCATGGTAACCAGGATCTACGTTCCTACCCTCACCATGGTAACCAGGATCTATGTTCCTATCCTCACCGTGGTAACGAGGATTTACGTTCTTATCCTCACCATGGTAACCAGGATCTACGTTCCTACCCTCATCATGGTAACCAGGATCTATGTTCCTATCCTCACCATGGTAACCAGGATCTACGTTCCTACCCTCACCATGGTAACCAGGATCTACGTTCCTACCCTCATCATGGTAACCAGGATCTACGTTCCTACCCTCACCATGGTAACCAGGATCTACGTTCCTACCCTCACCATGGTAACCAGGATCTATGTTCCTATCCTCACCGTGGTAACGAGGATTTACGTTCTTATCCTCACCATGGTAACCAGGATCTACGTTCCTACCCTCATCATGGTAACCAGGATCTACGTTCCTACCCTCATCATGGTAACCAGGATCTACGTTCCTACCCTCATCATGGTAACCAGGATCTACGTTCCTACCCTCACCATGGTAACCAGGATCTACGTTCCTACCCTCACCATGGTAACCAGGATCTATGTTCCTATCCTCACCGTGGTAACGAGGATTTACGTTCTTATCCTCACCATGGTAACCAGGATCTACGTTCCTACCCTCATCATGGTAACCAGGATCTATGTTCCTATCCTCACCGTGGTAACGAGGATTTACGTTCTTATCCTCACCATGGTAACCAGGATCTACGTTCCTACCCTCACCATGGTAACCAGGATCTACGTTCCTGCCCTCACCATGGTAACCAGGATCTATGTTCCTATCCTCACCGTGGTAACCAGGATCTACGTTCTTATCCTCACCATGGTAACCAGGATCTACGTTCCTACCATCACCATGGCAACCAGGATCTACGTTCTTACCCTCACCATGGTAACTAGGATCTACGTTCCTACCCTCACCATGGTAACCAGGACCTACGTTCCTACCCTCACTGTGGTAACCAGCTGTGGGTGGTGACCCAAAGAATGAGATTGCGGATACAAGCGGTCGAAATAAGCTTCCTCTGCAGGGTGGCTGGCCTCTCACTCAGAGATACAGTGAGGAGCTCTGCCGTTCAGGAGGAGCTCGGCATCGAGCCGCTCCTCCTTCAGGTCGAGAGAAGCCAGATGGGGTGGTTCGGGCATCTTGTCAGGATTCCCCTCGAGCACCTCGCTGGTGAGGTGTTTCGGGCACGTCCCACCGGGAGGAGACCAAGAGGCAGACCCCGGACCTGCTGGAGAAACTATGTCTCACAGCTGGCCGTGGTACTACTCGGGATCCTTCCAGGTGAGGTGGAGGATTCAGCCGGGGTGAGAGAAGCCTGGGTTTTCCGTCTGAGGGTATAGCTCCCTGACCTTGGGCATGAGGACCCTTCATAAATGAGCCTTTAGAAATAATCTAGGTTATCATTGAATCCCAGATGATCTGCACCCATTGCTTGGTCCTGCGGGTCTTCCTACCCCCTCCGTCCCTCTGAGCTACAGAAACATATCTGTGGTGTTAGACCCCGCCTTGCATCGCAGCCCTCAGGAGATTTCTTTCTGCCTCTAATTTAAGCCGCTGAGATCCAGCGGACAGAAAGCCCGGGAATCTTCCCACAGAGGGTTTTCATCTTTCCTCGGTTGGTTTGAAGGAAGTCATTAGACCCATACCATAATTACTCCAGTCAGATGGAATGCTGCATGTTTAATAAGAAACACGAGGAGACATGTGAGAAAATTATACCAGCGGAATAATGAAGAGCTGATGGTCGGAAAGAGGAATAAAAAAACACATTCAATCTAAGATCTACTGGAACACGGCTTCCTGATGAACCAGCTTAACCCTCTAATTACCCATGACAATGCCAACAAACCTGCGTTCCGTCTTTTTCCGCTTATCCAGGGCTGGGTCGTTGGGGCAACAGCCTCAGACAGGAAGCCCAGGCTTCTCTCACCCCGGCTGCGTCCTCCAGCTCACCCAGTGGGATCCTGAGGTGTTCCCTGTCCGGCTGTGAGACATAGTCTCCCCAGCAGGTCTGGGGTCTGCCTCTCTGTCTGCTCACGGTGGGACGTGCCCGAAACACCTCACCCCATCATGCCAGGGGGGCATCCCAACCAAATGCCCTAACCACCCCATCTGGCTCCTCTCGACCTGGAGGAGGAGCGGCTCCTTTTAAAGTCTTAAGATTTATTTAAACTTTATTACATAAAGGAGAAAAAAAAAAGTCTCTGAAATTCAATCAAAAAAGTGACGACCAATTAAAATCTGCGCTTCTGGAAAACAACATGCCTCAAAACACAGAGGCAATTTAAATGAAACTGCCCACAGATACTCAGTACCAACTATAAATGACCCAATCTAAAATGAATTATTTATTGTAAATATGTATCATAGAGCACTGGGGGTGGGGTTAAATAAGTTTTCTTCCCCCCACTCCTTCTTGGACACTAGAAACTTTGATTTGTGCACTTGTTATACCTTCTTATTATTTCTATTGAGTTGCTGTACAAAAAAAATGTTTATGTTGATTTGAGAACATGCTACCTTGTCCAAGATAAATAATAAAAAAAAATAAAAAATAAAAAATCAGGTTTTATACTATTAATAGCAAGTGAAATAAACGGCTATGGTTGTGAAACAGGGCAGATGAGGGCATAGATATAGTGACCCATGGTCACCAACTGTGGGTGGTGACGGAAAGAACGAGATCATGGCTAGAAGCGGCTGAAATAATCTTCCTCTGCAGGGTGGCTGGGCTCCCTGGATGGCAGAGGAGCTCGGAGTAGACCCGCTGCTCCTCCAGGCTGAGAGAACCAGATGAGGTAGTTCAAGCATCTGGTTAGGATGCCTCGCTTGCTGGTGAGGTGTTTCAGGCACGTCTCACCAGGAGGAGACCAAGAGGCAGACCCCGGACCTGCTGGAGAGACTATGTCTCACAGCTGGACAGGGAACACCTCAGGATCCTCCTGGCTGAGCTGGAGGATGCAGCCGGGGGGAGAGAAGCCTGGGCTTCCCGTCTGAAGCCGTTGCCCCAACGACCCGGTCCTAAACAAGCGGAAGATGACGGAACAGAACGGAACTTTTGCTTGGACTGAAGGATTCATTACATTCTAGTGTAAACAAACGATGCCCACGAGGAGCAGACGGGAGCGTAGGCAGAGGTGATTGTCTAAGGAAGGATGAAGTCCCAACTCCGATGGGAAGGACTACGACCCCTGGCAGAGTGATCTGTTGATAACCTGAAAGACGTGGGCAGGAATACCAGGCTCTGTGTTCCTGTTTATTCCGCTACAACAGAAACCAAGATGGTGGACGAATAGATGTAAACAAACTCATATGGATTTGATCAACCGCTCCAGGTTTCCAGACTGTCCTGCTGTTTCCTCCTCAGAGGGTCCGAACATAAAAACACATGAAAGAAACACCACGTCGGTGGTCTGAGGACGTAAAAAACACATGGAGAGGACCCACTCATACGTCCATGTGGCACACCAGGGAGACAATCAGATACTACACCTCCTCCATCACTGTGTGGTACACTAGAGCCACTGCCAGGGACAGAGACTACACCTCCTCCATCACTGTGTGGTACACTAGAGCCACTGCCAGGGACAGAGACTACACCTCCTCCATCACTGTGTGGTACACTAGAGCCACTGCCAGGGACAGAGACTACACCTCCTCCATCACTGTGTGGTACACTAGAGCCACTGCCAGGGACAGAGACTACACCTCCTCCATCACCGTGTGGTACACTAGAGCCACTGCCAGGGACAGAGACTACACCTCCTCCATCACTGTGTGGTACACTAGAGCCACTGCCAGGGACAGAGACTACACCTCCTCCATCACTGTGTGGTACACTAGAGCCACTGCCAGGGAAAGAGACTACACCTCCTCCATCACTGTGTGGTACACTAGAGCCACTGCCAGGGACAGAGACTACACCTCCTCCATCACTGTGTGGTACACTAGAGCCACTGCCAGGGACAGAGACTACAGTGTACCATACGTTCTGTTGAGGAGATGATTGGTCGAGGTCTTCCATCTCTCCAGGACATGTACATTTCTTGGACGCGCAGATCGGACACCTGCTGATCCTTCTTACACTGGCCTCAGACTTGTTGAGCTGCTCCCCTCAGGCAGATGGATATGGTCCATTTGGACCTAGACCTCTCACCACTGGGACAGTTTCCCCGTCCCCCCATCATGCCTTAACCTGATCTATGTCCTGAATAAACTGGACTCTTAAAACCTTTGCCCCCCTCTACCTGTTCCTACTTCGTTCTCTTTACACCACATTTTGAAGCTTCATTCACAGTGATTTTATTTTAACGGCCAGGCAAATCGATAAATAGTCCAGCCCTGCCGGTAGACGTTACCCCGTGTTTTAAAACCATTTTTCCATAAAAAAAAGAAACAAATCAATATTTTAAAACTATATTTTGAAGAAAAACATCAAGTTTTTTTTTTTTAACAGAAGCTCAAGAGGCTGAAACTCAAATGAATTTATTTAGAAAGAATGAATATTTTAAATTTGGATTTTTTTTTTTTTATAAATAATGCTGTTTTATGTTGATGTTTCTAGAGATTTATGATTTTTTATTGGAATGAAAGCAAAGCTCTGGATTTACAAGTCGATCTAGGTTCCTACTCTCACCATGGTAACAAGGACCTACGTTCCTGCCCTCACCATGGTAACCAGGATCTACGTTCCTGCCCTCACCATGGTAACCAGGATCTACGTTCCTACCCTCACCATGGTAACCAGAATCTATGTTCCTACCCTCACCATGGTAACCAGAATCTATGTTCCTACCCTCACCATGGTAACCAGGAGCTACGTTCCTACCCTCACCGTGGTAACCAGGAGCTACGTTCCTACCCTCACCATGGTAACCAGGATCTACATTCCTACCCTCACCGTGGTAACCAGGATCTACGTTCCTACCCTCACCATGGTAACCAGGATCTATGTTCCTACCCTCACCATGGTAACCAGGATCTACGTTCCTACCCTCACCACGGTAACCAGGATCTACGTTCCTACCCTCACCGTGGTAACCAGGATCTACGTTCCTACCCTCACCACGGTAACCAGGATCTACGTTCCTACCCTGACCACGGTAACCAGGAGCTACGTTCCTACCCTCACCATGGTAACCAGGATCTATGTTCCTACCCTCACCGTGGTAACCAGGATCTACGTTCCTACCCTCACCACGGTAACCAGGATCTACGTTCCTACCCTGACCACGGTAACCAGGTGCTACGTTTCTACCCTCACCACGGTAACCAGGAGCTACGTTCCTACCCTCACCATGGTAACCAGGATCTACGTTCCCACCCTCACCATGGTAACCAGGATCTACGTTCCCACCCTCACCATGGTAACCAGGATCTACGTTCCTACCCTCACCACGGTAACCAGGAGCTACGTTCCTACCCTCACCATGGTAACCAGGATCTACGTTCCCACCCTCACCATGGTAACCAGGATCTACGTTCCCACCCTCACCATGGTAACTAGGATCTACGTTCCTACCCTCACCACGGTAACCAGGAGCTACGTTCCCACCCTCACCATGGTAACCAGGATCTACGTTCCCACCCTCACCATGGTAACCAGGATCTACGTTCCTACCCTCACCACGGTAACCAGGAGCTACGTTCCTACCCTCGCCGTGGTAACCAGGATCTACATTCCTACCCTCACCATGGTGGTCTCAGTAACAGAAAAAAAGGGGCTCATAGTTTCTAGCTAGGTGGCCCAACCCTGCACTACACTTTATTGGCACCAACGTGGTTAAAAAAAACTCCGTGAACAGAGTGTTTGTTGTTGAATGTGATTCAGATCTGATGAAAACTTCACACCCAGTCAGTAAGAAAATAAAAACAGCTTTTTTAAACCCCAAAGTTAGTTTTTGGAGGTAAAAAAGCAGGCAAAATAAGAAAACAATGATACTAAGTCTCCATCTGACCCTCTCCTGATCCCCCCCTCCACAGGCCGGCACCACGATGGATGAGCTGGGAGTTTCAGCTAAAAACACAGATTGAGAATTTTGTAGCAAACGTAGTTTTTCTGTCAATCGTGTCACAAAACGAGGCAGACGGGTGAGACGGATTCGCCCATCAGCAAGATAAGCTGTTTATTTAAGGAAGGAAGGGGGCGTCATCCTGGCAGCCAACATGGGCATGCTTTGGTTCCAGGCAAGCTCCTCCGTTCTGTTCAGTCGTCTTCCGTTTACCCGGCCGGTGCACGGGATCAACAGCCTCAGACGGGAAACCCAGGCTTCTCTCACCCCGGCTGCATCCTCCAGCTCACCCAGGAAGGATCCTGAGGTGTTCCCTGTCCAGCTGTGAGGCAGTCTTTTCAGCAGGTCTAGGGTCTGCTTCTGGGTCTCCTCCTGGTGGGACGGAACACTTCACCAGTGATGATGAACCACCTCATCTGTCTCTCGACCCGGAGGAGCAACAGCTCTGCTCCGAGCTCCTCCATCTATCTCTGAGAGCCCAGCCACCCTGCAGAGGAAGCTCATTTTGGCCGCTTGTGACAAACAAACACAACCTCCTCAAACAGTAAACACAGGTTATCTGTGTTCCTGTCCTGGATGTGGCCAGATTGGTGAGACCTCGGCGGTTGACGCGTCCGTATCAATCTTCATGTTTGATCAGTTTAATTTTTTTCCTAGTTTTTTACTTAGAAATGCTTTACTTTTTTTGACAAACGGGTTTTTATCCAAACAAATCAACTTGAAGTGAGATTCCCAGCGTAACAGTGGATACACGAGCTCCTAAGGTTGAAGCATGGTGATGTCTCCATTCCGACCTCCATGCTGATGTAGGATCATAGATCTGTTTATAAACCCCCGTCAAGTTCATCCCATCCTCTGTGACCCGGTTGTTCCCACGCTTTCTGTCCTCTTCTCAGGCTCTTTCACATTTTTAGCCGCACACACCCCCACACACACACTCTCCATTTCCCTCCCTTGGACCTCCACATCCTCCATCTTTGCTGGAAGGCTCATTAGAGTTTAAATTGGACCGTCAAAAAAAATTCACCCTCCTTTTTCGTTTCCCTCTTCTTCAGTCCTCACATCTGGTCTTTAATGTTAAGCACCTGTGTCTTCTTTTCCTCTGTGTTATTAAAACCCTGGTGTCCTTAACCGCTGTCAGATCGCCAGTTGTCTAGTTTTGCTCAAGTAGGTCAGAATTAAAGCTTTACCGACACAATGCCCTCTGCACCCCTTCCCAGGCCCTCCCATCCCGAGCTAGGTAGCTTTTCTATCTCCCACAGCCACCTCACTTCCTCCAACCCGAAACCACCTCGTCCTCAAAGCCATGTACTGTAATTTTCAGTCAATAAGCCGCAAAATTTTCAGACACTTCAAACCCTGTGGCTTATTCTATGGATTTTCCCATCGGCCAGCAGGGGGGCTCAAGCAGGGAAGATACGAGGAACACGCCAGGGTAGCCACGGGCATTGATAGATGGAAGCAGGAAGAACAACATGAAACATCCGCCATCTGAACACACTACCATCCACCACTTCCTGTTCTAAACTTATCAGAATAAAAGTACTGGAAATAAAACTCATCATTTCCTCCTTTATTGTAATTTTGTGCCTCGTAGATGAAAACCTCTTTGTGAGGGTAGGAAGTAGATCCTGGTTACCATGGTGAGGGTAGGAACGTAGATCCTGGTTACCATGGTGAGGGTAGGAACGTAGATCCTGGTTACCATGGTGAGGGTAGGAACGTAGATCCCGGTTACCATGGCGAGGGTAGGAACGTAGATCCTGGTTACCATGGTGAAGGTAGGAACGTAGATCCTGGTTACCATGGTGTGGGTAGGAACGTAGATCCTGGTTACCATGGTGAAGGTAGGAACGTAGATCCTGGTTACCATGGTGTGGGTAGTAACGTAGACCCTGGTTACCATGGTGAAGGTAGGAACGTAGATCCTGGTTACCATGGTGAAGGTAGGAACGTTGATCCTGGTTACCATGGTGAGGGCAGGAACATAGATCCTGGTTACCATGGTGAGGGTAGGAACGTAGATCCTGGTTACCATGGTGAGGGTAGGAACGTAGATCCCGGTTACCATGGTGAGGGTAGGAACGTAGATCCCGGTTACCATGGCGAGGGTAGGAACGTAGATCCCGGTTACCATGGCGAAGGTAGGAACGTTGATCCTGGTTACCATGGTGAGGGCAGGAACATAGATCCTGGTTACCATGGTGAGGGTAGGAACATAGATCCTGGTTACCATGGTGAGGGTAGGAACGTAGATCCTGGTTACCATGGTGAGGGTAGGAACGTAGATCCTGGTTACCATGGTGAGGGTAGGAACGTAGATCCTGGTTACCATGGTGAGGGTAGGAACGTAGATCCCGGTTACCATGGCGAGGGTAGGAACGTAGATCCTGGTTACCATGGTGAAGGTAGGAACGTTGATCCTGGTTACCATGGTGAGGGCAGGAACATAGATCCTGGTTACCATGGTGAGGGTAGGAACGTAGATCCTGGTTACCATGGTGAGGGTAGGAACGTAGATCCTGGTTACCATGGTGAGGGTAGGAACGTAGATCCCGGTTACCATGGCGAGGGTAGGAACGTAGATCCTGGTTACCATGGTGAAGGTAGGAACGTAGATCCTGGTTACCATGGTGAAGGTAGGAACGTAGATCCTGGTTACCATGGTGAAGGTAGGAACGTTGATCCTGGTTACCATGGTGTGGGTAGGAACGTAGATCCTGGTTACCATGGTGAGGGTAGGAACATAGATCCTGGTTACCATGGTGAGGGTAGGAACGTAGATCCTGGTTACCATGGTGAGGGTAGGAACGTAGATCCTGGTTACCATGGTGAAGGTAGGAACGTAGATCCTGGTTACCATGGTGAAGGTAGGAACGTAGATCCTGGTTACCATGGTGAAGGTAGGAACGTAGATCCTGGTTACCATGGTGTGGGTAGGAACGTAGATCCTGGTTACCATGGTGAGGGTTGGAACGTAGATCAACTTGTAAATCGACAGCTTTACTTTTCGGTTCAGCTCTTTCTTTACCATGCTGGACTGATGCAGCGTCCTGATCATTACAGATCATTATTATTATTACTTTCTGTCTCTGACCTAAATGAAGAACCACATGAGTCTGATGGAGAGGTGAAAACATGAAACCAAAATTTAGGAGAAAAGAAATGTTATTTTCTTCCAGGAAACTCATTAAGCACCGTTACAGGATCTTCCATCTTGTTCAGTCACTAGATAGAATCTCATCAACGAGTTCTGGAAGCAGACAGATGGCGTCTCAGTACGGCGCCTTGTTAAAGAAGACCATCACATTATGTCCATCAGACAGAAAGGAGATCAAACATTAAGGATTACATGATTCCTGAGACAAAAAAACAGAAGCATACCCCCTAACCTTATCAGACACATCTCCCATGAGCTCACAGAATTCACTCCGTACCGAAGCTACAAAACATACTCTGTTGGATCTACGTCAAAGTTCACTTCAAGATGTCAAAGAAAATGGCTGTCATCATAACTGGTTGAGGCAGGGTACCAGAGAAAACCCACACATACACAGGGAGAACATGCAAACTATACACAGAAAGATGAGTGTTCCAAGCCTCATCCCCACCCAGAACTAAAACCCTTAACCTTCTTGCTGTGAGGCCACTTTGCCAACCACTGTACCGCCGTGCCGCCTGTGAGGCAGTAATATATGAAAGGTCTTTAAAATGTTCACCGTGAGTTTTGGTTACGTGGCCCAAAATATCCAGCTCAGTTCATCTATAGTTGGTACTGAGTAACTGTGGGCAGTTAAATTAAATTCTCATGAGTGATTTGGGAGGTATCTTGTTCATCTCAGATGTTACAGAAGCACAGACCGTCCAGGTGTTAGAGGCCTCCCTCACATTGTCACTAGAGGGTTAATAAAACACATTCAAACACCTGTCCCAGAGGGTAAGGGACAGGTGTTCTGATACCAACTACGATGCGCCAGCTTCTGCTCACACATGGAGGCAATTCAGAAAGACATTATGTCTGCGTTCACAGGAAGGGCAGGGAGAAAATGAGGCTCCATCTCTCCGGAAATCTCCCTAGCCTGCCCTTCCGGATCATTCTGTGTAAACACGGCTTTACGCCATCGTTGTTCAAACAAACAGCTCTTATCTCCATCAACGTCCAGCTTTAATAACTGGTACAAACCAGTGCTGAAAGAGGATCCAGGCATGGGTTTACATCAAATTATTTTCTGAAGAGGAACACATCCGGAGGTTCAAACAGGTGCTGAAAGTTCCCACCTGAGGCCCAGCTGTCTGATCCGAGAGCTCCAAGGATGAATCATAAAAACCCCACAGAGGTGATACGATGAAAAAAAACAGGAGTGTGGCAAGTTAGTTCATTTAAAAAAGGGATGAAGATGAATTAGAGATGCAGAGAACAGGACAGGAGGAGACAGGGGGTCTGGTTGATCTCATAATGTACAGATAGAGAGGCATGGGCAGCAGATGGTGAGCATGGTCAGAATCCTCAGAGTCAAGCACTCGTTAGGAACCAAAAAAAAATCTGTTAGTAAGTCAGGATCTACGCTCCTACCCTCACCGTGGTAACCAAGATCTACGTTCCTACCCTCACCGTGGTAACCAGGATCTACGTTCCTACCCTCACCATGGTAACCGGGATCTACGCTCCTACCCTCACCGTGGAAACCGGGATCTACGCTCCTACCCTCACCGTGGTAACCAGGATCTACGCTCCTACCCTCACCATGGTAACCAAGATCTACGCTCCTACCCTCACCGTGGTAACCAGGATCTACGCTCCTACCCTCACCGTGGTAACCAGGATCTACGTTCCTACCCTCACCGTGGTAACCAGGATCTACGCTCCTACCCTCACCATGGTAACCAGGATCTACGTTCCTACCCTCACCGTGGTAACCAGGATCACGTTCCTACCCTCACCGTGGTAACCAGGATCTACGCTCCTACCCTCACCGTGGTAACCAAGATCTACGCTCCTACCCTCACCGTGGTAACCAAGATCTACGTTCCTACCCTCACCGTGGTAACCAGGATCTACGCTCCTACCCTCACCGTGGTAACCAAGATCTACGCTCCTACCCTCACCGTGGTAACCAGGATCTACGTTCCTACCCTCACCGTGGTAACCAAGATCTACGTTCCTACCCTCACCGTGGTAACCAGGATCTACGTTCCTACCCTCACCGTGGTAACCAAGATCTACGCTCCTACCCTCACCGTGGTAACCAAGATCTACGCTCCTACCCTCACCGTGGTAACCAGGATCTACGCTCCTACCCTCACCGTGGTAACCAGGATCTACGCTCCTACCCTCACCGTGGTAACCAAGATCTACGTTCCTACCCTCACCGTGGTAACCAAGATCTACGCTCCTACCCTCACCGTGGAAACCAGGATCTACGCTCCTACCCTCACCGTGGTAACCAGGATCTACGTTCCTACCCTCACCGTGGTAACCAGGATCTACGTTCCTACCCTCACCGTGGTAACCAGGATCTACCTTCTTACTCTCACCGTGGTAACCAGGATCTACGCTCCTACCCTCACCATGGTAACCAGGATCTACGTTCCTACCCTCACCATGGTAACCAGGATCTACGTTCCTACCCTCACCATGGTAACCAGGATCTACATTCCTACCCTCACCATGGTAACCAGGATCTACGTTCCTACCCTCACCATGGTAACCAGGATCTACGTTCCTACCCTCACCATGGTAACCAGGATCTACGTTCCTGAAAAAAAAAAGAAAAAAAAAGGACCCCAGTTTGACCTCAAGTTATACTGATTTTCTAAAACAGGGACAAAATTTAAACGTATAATTTCTTTAAACTAAAATCTTTTCGACGAACAGTAAAATGTTTAAAGTGTGTCTTAAAAAGAAAAATCCTGGTTTTAACAGACGCTCTGAAATTAGCCAGAAATTCACCACCAACAGGCTCTCAAACATTCCTGGGAAAAATGTTTAGATTGCTATTTCCTGGAATGTGGAGGGGCCAGACACACACACACACACACACACACACACACACACACACTCACACACACTCACAGCATGTGTCTGTCTGTATGAATGTGTTTTTGTATATTTTTATGTGTTCATAATTCAATAATTTAATTCATGTCTCTTTGGTTTTATGTGTCTAACTGTGTGTGTGTGCGTGCGTGCGTGCGTGCGTGGGCCTTGCTGTGCAGTCATATGTGTCCATGCTGAACTATGTCTGTACGTGCCGTTGAAGTGGTTACAGGGCCGTTTTGAAATCCACCAGCTGTGTGATCAACCAATCGTCCAATCACAGACATGCTTCTTATCAACATCAAAGAGTCCGTCCTTCTCAAACAACCCGCGTGGCTCCTGTTAGCGACCAACCAGAGCTTGAAGACCATCCCTGGTCTATAACGCGTTCTGTTTGGAACCCCAGCTTCCAATGTCGATACCGTTCAGATGGGCAGCTTTAAGGGAGCGCGTTGGCATTCTAAGTCATCTCAAACAGTAAATATTACTGGTACTGTGAGAAAGAAACAGTCCAAACTCAGCTGGTCAGCATTCAAGCAGATCCAAGTTATACCAGCATAGATTACAGATTAGAATCTAAGACCAGATTCAATCTGAAGGTTTGTTTACTGTTTGAGAAGATTTGATTTTCAAGGATTTTTTGATAAACAGGGAAACGCTTTATCAGTTTGTTCCAGTATTGGGTCGATACAGCCAGGCTGGTGCCACCTAGGGTCTCCGCTCTAGTTCATTTCACTCCAGCAACAAGGCCAGGAACTGCAGGCAGTAGCTTAAGATTCCAACGATGGGGAAAGGAGCAGAGCTTCCTCTGCAGGGTGGCTGGGCTCTTACTCAGAAATAGATGGAGGAGCTCGCAGTAGAGCCGCTGTTCCACCAGGTTGAGAGAAGCCAGATGGGGTGGTTCGGGCATCTTGATAGGATGCCTCCTGAACGCCTTGCTGGTGAGGGGTTTCAGGCACGTCCTACCAGGAGGAAACCCAGAGGAAGACTCTGGACCAGCTGGAGAGACTGTCTCACAGCTGGACAGGGAACACCTCAGGATCCTCCCAGGTGAGCTTGAGGATGCAGCTGGGGTGAGAGAAGCCTGGGCTCCCCGACTGAAGCTGTTGCCCCTGCGACTCGACCGTGGATAAGTGGAAGACAATGGAACAAAACAGCAACTATGTCAGGGATTGAAGGCATTATCTTACTATTGCAGCAATGGGAAAAAGTCCTGCCCAATCAGAGAAGAGATGATGGTGTGATGCAAGTGTCTGTCCGCCATGTTTGTAGTTCTATATCTGAAAAAGATCAACCATGCTATATGTCTGTGTTGGCAACGATGCCCCAGATTGAGTGTAGCGTCCAAACAGAACCACGCAACACAGGTTGGCATTATTCATTCTAACAAGGACTTACTCGACTCTTGAGTCCCTTACACTGAGTACAAACAAAAAACCAAGAGTGCCAACCTTCACCTCTGAGGTTAGTACCATATTAGTCCCCGTTGCTCGGGACAACACCTGGCTGGCGGTCCAGGTGGTCTTAAACAGTAAACAGAAAATTATAACAGCGCCCTATGGTGGTCAAAATAAAAATGGCTCCTTCATAGAGAATTTGTTTAGAACGTTCCCTCAGGAAAAGTTTGTTTTTACGCTCCTTTTCAGGACGACACTCACTGTTCAGGTGCATTTCAAACGTCACAAACCCTGAAAATGAACCGAACCGTGACCTCAACACTGAATCATGTATCAAACCGTCTTTTTTTTGGTCCATTTACACCCTTGTTTGTTCTTGTTTTGCATCCCTTCACTCTCTCCTCGGCCTCTAACCACAACATATCTTCACGTCTGCAGAGAGCTGGAATTTACCAGCTCAGTAAACACATGGTGTTCCTCTGAGCATGTTTGTAATGTAAGAAGACCCTGCTGGATGGGTCACCTCCGCTCAGGGGCACTGCAGAAGCTGCACCTCTGACTAAATAATGTCTCATGGAGATCAATTCATGCCAGTGTCGAAGCCAACATCCTGTACTTTAAACAGATTTTAAACAGAAAGAAATACTTCAGACTTCAGCTGACTTCTGTCCCAGAAACAAGCAGCCCTGTAAGCTCCAGTTATCTGTTAAACTCAGCAGGTCAACGGCCTCTGGACTGACAAATATCACTTTACCCCGTGTCATCATGTGGAAACGACGACCTAAATACACACAAAACACTTGGAGCTTTAGTTTTAAGCTTTATTTAAACTCTTAAAGATGACATTTCATCAAAATCAGCAGAGAAATAATTTGAAAAAATATCACTTTTGCCAAAAAAATTGGAAAACTTTCCAGTTTTTCGGCCCAAAAATCACCCAAAGCAGAGAGGCCTGAGAAGTGAAACTAGTACCAGAATGAAGCAGATGGTAAACTCTACCAGGGTGCCAGGTTTCAGGGTTCTATCAGTTTTAGGGACTCAGAGTTTGATTGTTTTCTGCCCGAAAAAGTTCCAACCCTCACCATGGTAACCATGATCTATGTTAATACCCTCACCACGGTAACCAGGATCTACGTTCCTACCCTCACCATGGTAACCAGGATCTACGTTCCTACCCTCACCATGGTAACCAGGATCTACGTTCCTACCCTCACCACGGTAACCAGGATCTATGTTAATACCCTCACCACGGTAACCAGGATCTACGTTCCTACCCTCACCATGGTAACCAGGATCTACATTCCTACCCTCACCATGGTAACCAGGATCTACGTTCCTACCCTCACCATGGTAACCAGGATCTACATTCCTATCCTCACCGTGGTAACCAGAATCTACGTTCCTACCCTCACCATGGTAACCAGGATCTACATTCCTACCCTCACCATGGTAACCAGGATCTACGTTCCTACCCTCACCATGGTAACCAGGATCTACGTTCCTACCCTCACCATGGTAACCAGGATCTACGTTCCTACCCTCACCATGGTAACTGGCTGTAGGTGCTGATCAAAAGAACAAAATCTCAGACACAAGCGGCTGAAATGATCTTCCTCTGCAGGGTGGCTGGGCTCTCACTCAGAGATGGAGGAAGGAATTCTGCCATCCGGGAGGAGCTCAGAGTAGAACTGCTGCTACTCCAGGTTGAGAGCAGCCAGAAGGGGTTGATTGGGTATCTGGTTTGGATGTCTTCCTAGCTGGTGAGGTCTTTCGGCCACCCTCCACTAAGAGGAGACCCAGAGGCAAACCCTGAACCTGCTGGAGAGACTATATCTCACAACTAGACCAGGGAACATATCGGGATCCTTCCGGGTGAGCTGGAGGATGCACCTGGGTTAAGAGAATCCTGGGCTACCGGTCTGAGGCTGTTGCCCCGCAACCCGGCCCCAAATAAGCGGAAGACAACTTCAGGGAAGTTACATCCTTGTGAAGCTGGTTTCTCTCAATCCACAAATGGAATTTAAACTGCTCAGAATGACTCAGTACTAGCTATAGATTAACAGGTTTCCAGTAAACAGTCATTTAAACTCTACTTTAAATATTTAAAATAACTTTCTTTTATTTCAACCATTCAGTTATAATATAATTTTTATTCTGATTAAACTTTGAGTTTTAAACACATATTTTTTGGTCTTGCGCACATGCGCAGTAGAACCTCCCATGCCCCCTCTTCTGATTAGCATTCTCAGCCTCTTTCTCTGATTGTGTCAGAATCAAAAGCCTGAATATGGGTGGGGGTCAGGAGAACAATACAGCTGATCCACAACACGCACACACTCACATGCACGCACGCACATGCGCAATCACACCAAAAAATCTCCAGAAATCACTATATTTTATATCCATTTACAATAAAAATCAATGATAATGAAACAAAAGACTGACTTACAGAGCATCTCATTCAGAAAGAAGGTCCTCTTTAAGGAGCGCCCTCACCACGCCTTCCCTCACAGAAACAAGATGATCAGGTGAAGGTAAATCCAGGTCTGACTGTGGACGATGAGGAGTTTAAACAAGCACAAACAGCTTCTGATCTGATCCCATCACAGAGGGAGGAACACACCCCTCTTTACACAGCCCAGCTCTGACGTCACAGGAAACCACGCTCCTCCATGTGGTCAAAATAAAGAAGAAATAATACCATTTTTAAAATGATCAATCATTATGCAAATTATATGGATAATTAATATTAATTTACCTGCTAATTAAATATGATCTTAATTTATATCTAAAAAAAAAAACCAGTAGATGTTCTTCATTCTGATGGAAACAAGATGTCAGATCAAACACAGAGACCTCTTCAGTCTGACCAATCCCAGAACAGGAAGACAGAGACCTCCTTAGTCTGACCAATCACAGGACAGGAACACAGACCCTCCTCAGTCTGACCAATCACAGGACAGGAACACAGAGACCTCCTCAGTCTGACCAATCCCAGAACAGGAAGACAGAGACCTCCTTAGTCTGACCAATCACAGGACAGGAACACAGACCCTCCTCAGTCTGAACAATCACAGGACAGGAACACAGAGACCTCCTCAGTCTGACCAATCCCAGGACAGGAACACAGAGACCTCCTCAGTCTGACCAATCACAGGACAGGAACACAGAGACCTCCTTAGTCTGACCAATCATAGGACAGGAACACAGAGACCTCTTCAGTCTGACCAATCCCAGAACAGGAAGACAGAGACCTCCTTAGTCTGACCAATCACAGGACAGGAACACAGACCCTCCTCAGTCTGACCAATCACAGGACAGGAACACAGAGACCTCCTCAGTCTGACCAATCCCAGAACAGGAAGACAGAGACCTCCTTAGTCTGACCAATCACAGGACAGGAACACAGACCCTCCTCAGTCTGAACAATCACAGGACAGGAACACAGAGACCTCCTCAGTCTGACCAATCCCAGGACAGGAACACAGAGACCTCCTCAGTCTGACCAATCACAGGACAGGAACACAGAGACCTCCTCAGTCTGACCAATCACAGGACAGGAACGCAAAGACCTCCTCAGTCTGACCAATCACAGGACAGGAACACAGAGACCTCCTCAGTCTGACCAATCACAGGACAGGAACACAGAGACCTCCTCAGTCTGACCAATCACAGGACAGGAACACAGAGACCTCCTCAGTCTGAACAATCACAGGACAGGAACACAGAGACCTCCTCAGTCTGACCAATCACAGGACAGGAACACAGACCCTCCTCAGTCTGACCAATCACAGGACAGGAACACAGACCCTCCTCAGTCTGACCAATCACAGGACAGGAACGCAGAGACCTCCTCAGTCTGACCACGCCCAGGACAGGAACACAGAGACCTCCTCAGTCTGACCAATCACAGGACAGGAACACAGAAACCTCCTCAGTCTGACCAATCACAGGACAGGAACACAGAGACCTCCTCAGTCTGACCAATTCCAGGACAGGAACACATCATTCATGTTCTGAGCCATCCAATCACTAGCGGGGTTGCAGGGATGCCAAAGCCTATCCTGGCTGATTCAAGGTGACAGGAAAGATAAACCCCGAAGAGGTTGCCAGTCTGCCGCTCGACCATACACACACACACACTCACACACACACTTTTTCCTAGGGGTAATTTCATAGCAGCCAATCAACCTTGCATGTATGAAGTTAGAGGAGACCAGAGAAAACCCAGCGGCACGGTGGCACAGTGGGTAGCACAGTGGCCTCACAGCAAGAAGGGGCACAGCAAGAACTTCTTCAAGTCACCTTGAAGGGGTTCAAGGTGACTTGAACCCCACCTGGGTTCAAGTCCCGGGTGGGGACGAGGCTTGGAGCACTGGCCTTTCTGTGTGGAGTTTGCATGCTCTCCCCTGTGTCTGCGTGGGTTTCCTCCGGGTACTCCGGTTTCCACCCACCCTCCAAAAACATGCATGGCCGGTGCCAAATTGCCCCTAGGAATGAGTGTGCCTGCCCTGCCCAGCGACAGACTGGCGACCTGATCAGGGTGTACCCTGCCTGTCACGGGTGATAGGCAGGGTACACCTTGGGTGAGGGGCACCTTGCGTGAGCTGATTGGGCTCAGCCATCCTGGGCTCCGGCACTGCCCGTAACCCTGTAAGGGATAGACGGATAAGAAGGTGACTGACTGACTGACAGAGAAAACCCACACATGCACAGGGAGAACATGCAAACTCTACACAGAAAGACCAGTGTTCCAAGCCTCGTCCACACCCAGGACTCAAACCCCTGACCTTCTTGCTGTGAGGCCACTGTGCTACCCACTGTCCCGCCGCGTTACAACACAATGTAACCAGTTCTAACATGTAAAGGTAACAATTTACATTTATAATGCCAATTTTTTTTACCCCCAACCCTACATTCTGCCAACATGTGCTGAAAAACAAAGTCAAATCATATCAACCAATTACAGCGGGTAGAATACCCCTCTACAGCTTTCATCCCTGATGATGCCAACCTCCTGTCATACCACCAACATGGAGGAGTACACAAGGGAGAGGGCTTAGTAGGCACGGGCAAACTACGGCCCACGGGCCACATGTGGTCCGTTAAACATTTTAATCCGGCCAATTCAACTAGAAAAAATGTAAATAAATAAACCTTGTTAATGTTTATTTTCCTGTAATTCTGATGTTTCGTCACTAGATAGCGCCAAAGAAACAACAACACTGCTCCTATTAAAATGTGTGTGTTAAAATAAACAGTTTACACATATATGGAAAGCCATCAGGGCCAATACACACACGTAAACAAGCTTGTTAGATGTTTCATCAAGCGCTTAGATTTCAAACCTAGCGCCGCTAGATTTGAAATTTAACACTCTTGATGTAACATTTAGCGCTTGTTTAAAATCTAGCGTCATTCTATTGGTCCAATCTAGCGGGTACCAAAGCATGCCATCCATCTGATGTTAGAACTCAATGTAGCCCTCCAATCAAAACGCTTGCCCGTCCATGAGTTAGAAGTTTGTCTCCCTTTGTGGATTGAACTAAAGCTGTTCTCTCAGATGAAGTCGTGTTTGGGACTTTAAGATCTCTGGATCAGATTAGTCGGGTCATCTTTTGAAATGGGTGTGTCATAAAAGAGACTGGTTTTAAAACTCTCTCCCCTGGCCTGAGGGAGAAGAGATGCCACACCTGACTGCTGCCAGTCCACTGCTGTTTTGTTTGAGGTTTTATATTTCAGTTCTATTCTGTTTGGTTTTATTGTAGGATTTGTTTTGAACGGGTGAACTGAGGGCGTGGTAACGTGGTAATGAGGGTACTCATTGTGTTCATCCTCTTCTTCTGCCAGTTTTGTTAAGTTTCGCACATACTCCACAAGGGGTGGCACGATGGCAGAATGGCTAGGACAATGGTTCAAGTACCAGGTGGGTTGAGACTTGAAACACTGGTCTTCCTGTGTGAAGTTTGCATGTTCTCCCCGTGTATGGTAAATGTTCTCTACTTCTCCAGCGCTTTTCGACCTGCGTTGGCCCTCAAAGCGCTTTACAGTGTAGCTCACATTCACCCATTCATTCATACCTGATCGGGATGCTGCCATGCAAGCTGCAAACCACCATCAGGAGACATTGGAGAGTTTGGTGTCTTGCTCAAGGACACCTCGGTGTGAACTCCTGGTAGGGGATCGAACCAGCAACCCTCCGGTTACAGGGCGGTCGCCCTACTCACTGAGCCGTCCTTCCCCCACGTGTAGGAACTCTGAATCATAGGGATGTGTTTCCTTCAAAAACATACATGTTAGGTTGATTGGTCCCTCTGAAATGACCCCTAGGAATGAGTGTGTGTGGATTAGAGCTGTAATCGGGCCTGAAAAGTTCGGCCGAAAGGGCATAAGCCCAACATTATGCTCTGCCAAGAACGAGTCATGTTTTTATAAGTGCATTACATGACCACTGATGTGCCAGCCCGACCTGGCCCAGGCATAAATGTTAGAATTTGAGCCCGACAGTCAGGTAAGGCTCGGGCGAAGAGTTACAGCTCCAGTGTAGATGGGTGCCTGTGTGTGTGGCCCTGCAACAGACTAGTGACCTGTTCAGGGTGTATCCTAACTCTGCCTTAAATCAGCCGGGATAAGCCAAAGTGGGCGTCAATAGATTTAAGTGGACGTATTCCCTACAGCCAATCAGGAACTGAAAAGATTGTGCGATGGATGAACGGATTGGGGAAAAAATATTTGCAGCTGGGATAGGCTCCAGTACCCCACCCCACCTCGCCCAACCTTCGTGTGTGTGTATGTATATGTGTGTGTGCGTGTGTGTAAACTCCTGTGTGTAAAACTGGAGCTTAATTCTCTCGTATTCTATGATTTATTCTCTAATTTAAGGTCGAACATTAAACCTTTCAGACGGAGTGTTTTGATCCTTGTCCAAAAACATCTTTAACTCTGTTGGTTTTAAAGTTTCCTCCTCTTTGAACCCCAAAAAAGGGCTGAAATCATCTAGTTTATTGGAGAACCAGCACGTGTGGGCCAGGTCTGCATTCTAGACTGCATTCCTGCTGGTGTTAGCAGACACTGAATGACTCTTTGATCCATTAGACTGATAAGTTTCTCCACATTCTGCTGCTTTTCAGATGGAAATGAGCAGGAAGCAGGAATGTGAGGATTATCAGTCAGGAACAGGAAGAGTCTGAGTTTCATCCTGAAGGAATACACATCCATCATCAGGTAAGTCCGACGAGTTAACCAACCAAATGACGACCAATACCTATACAATAATCCGTTCTGTTCTGTTATCTTCCGCATATCCAGGGCCAGGTCATGGGGGAAACAGCCTCAGACGGGAAGCCCAGGTTTCTCTCACCCCAAGCTGTATCCTCCAGCTCCTCCTCCAAGAGGTCTGCCTCTTGGTCTCCTCCCGGTGGGACGTGCCCAAAACACCTCACCAGCAAGGCGCTCCCGGGGGATCTGGACCCCCCATCTGGCTCCTCTCAACCTTGAGGAGGAGCAGCTCGACACCGAGCTCCTCGCCTGATCTCTGAGTGAGAGCCCAGCCACCCTGCAGAGGAAGCTCATTTCAGCCACTTGTATTCGGGATCTCATTCTTTCGGTCACCACCCACAGCTGGTTACCATGGTGAGGGTAGGAACGTAGATCCTGGTTACCATGGTGAGGGTAGGAACATAGATCCTGGTTACCATGGTGAGGGTAGGAACGTAGATCCTGGTTACCATGGTGAGGGTAGGAACATAGATCCTGGTTACCATGGTGAGGGTAGGAACGTAGATCCTGGTTACCATGGTGAGGGTAGGAACGTAGCTCTGGTTACCATGGTGAGGGTAGGAACGTAGATCCTGGTTACCATGGTGAGGGTAGGAACATAGATCCTGGTTACCATGGTGAGGGTAGGAACGTAGATCCTGGTTACCATGGTGAGGGTAGGAACATAGATCCTGGTTACCATGGTGAGGGTAGGAACGTAGATCCTGGTTACCATGGTGAGGGTAGGAACGTAGATCCTGGTTACCATGGTGAGGGTAGGAACGTAGATCCTGGTTACCATGGTGAGGGTAGGAACATAGATCCTGGTTACCATGGTGAGGGTAGGAACGTAGATCCTGGTTACCATGGTGAGGGTAGGAACATAGATCCTGGTTACCATGGTGAGGGTAGGAACGTAGCTCTGGTTACCATGGTGAGGGTAGGAACGTAGATCTGGTAACCATGGTGAGGGTAGGAACGTAGATCCTGGTTACCATGGTGAGGGTAGGAACGTAGATCTGGTAACCATGGTGAGGGTAGGAACGTAGATCCTGGTTACCATGGTGAGGGTAGGAACGTAGTTCCTGGTTACCATGGTGAGGGTAGAAACGTAGATCCTGGTTACCACGGTGAGGGTAGGAACGTAGATCCTGGTTACCATGGTGAGGGTAGGAACGTAGATCCTGGTTACCATGGTGAGGGCAGGAACGTAGATCCTGGTCACCATGGTGAGGGTAGGAACGTAGATCCTGGTTACCATGGTGAGGGTAGGAACATAGATCCTGGTTTCCAAGACCCCGAGATACTTAAACTCCTCCACTTGAGCAGGACCTTGTCCCTGACCCGCAGGGGGCATTCCATTACATGAATCCATATCCGTCTGACAACCAACATACCGACTGAAGACCTGACCTTCCTGGATAGCAGTACACGTGGAAGGAGACTAAAGGAGGAGACACACAGAGACCAGTATCTACTTTTTAACTCACATCGCCCACTTCAAGACAAACTGTCTGTCATCAGAACTCGGAATGATAGGGATTAGGAAGTGCCCGCAACGATGAAAGGAAAAACTACATGCCCTGAAGGCTTGTGGGTACTGCAGATGGGCCTTCGCCAAAAGCAAGAAAGCAGCCCACTACTAACAAGAGGGAGGAACCAGAAGCAAGAGTGAAAAACGTGGTCATCAAACTGTGAGACAGCCAACTGATAAAGTCAACCAATCAACCAGCCATTTATCAACCATTTATCTTTCAAACTAATCAGCTGCATCCTCCAGCTCACCCGGAAGGATCCCGAGGTGTTCCCCGGCCAGCTGTGAGACATAGTCTCTCCAACAGGTCCAGGGTCTGCCTCTGGGTCTCCTCCCGGTGGGACATGCCCTCACCAGCAAGACACTCAGGAGCCATCCTAACCAGATGCATGAACCCCTCCATCTGGCTTCTCTCGATCCGGAGGAGCAACGGCTTTTGTCCTCACTTGGGAAGGGCGTGGAGCATTGTCTCGGATTTGGAGGCGCTGATTCCCATCTTGGCTGCTTCACACTCAGCAGCAAATAACGGCCCAATGAAACCAACAGGACCACATCATCTGTAAAAAGCAGAGATCTAATTAGATCCAGTCAATGTGATGGTGTCGCGATGAGGGTTCAGAAGGAAGAGGAAGAGGAGCCAAATGTAGGACAACAAATAGTGTTTATTTAGTAAGCAGTCCAGTAAAGCAAGACACATAATGTAACATGATGTGTTGGTCAGGCAGCCAGGAAGACCTAGCTGGAAGAGATGATGACCCGACCAGGAGGAAAGGCAGACTGTCTTTACATAGGCAGCAAGTCACTCACCATAAGGTGTCCCGAATCAGGGAAATAAAGGAGCGTCCCGGGCTCCCTCTGATGGTAGGCGAGGGAATCATGACAAATGTGAATTTTGGGTCTAGAACAGGGGTGGGCAAACTTTTTGACTCTTAGGCCACATTGAGTTCTAACATTTGGTAACCTCTAGATTAGACCGATAGAATGACGCTAGATTTTAAACAAGCACTAAATGTTACAGCCTCAAACAGGCAGCCCAGGCCTCTCTTACCCCGGCTGCATCCTCCAGCTCACCTGGAAGTATCCCAAGTCGTTCCCCAGCCAGGTGTGAGACATAGTCTCTCCAGCGGGTACGGGGTCTGCCTCTTGGTCTCCTCCCGGTGGGACGTGCCCGAAACACCTCGCCCGCGAGGCACTCGGGGGGCATCCTGACCAGATGCCCGAACCACCACATCTGGCTTCTCTCGACCTGGAGGAGGAGCGGCTCGACACCGAGCTTTTCACCCGATGTCTGAGTGAGAGCCCAGCCACCCTGCGGAGGAAGCTCATTTTGGCCGCTTGTAGCCACGATCTCATTCTTTCGGTCACCACCCACAGCTGGTTACCATGGTGAGGGTAGGAACGTAGATCCTGGTTACCATGGTGAGGGTAGGAACGTAGATCCTGGTTACCATGGTGAGGGTAGGAACATAGATCCTGGTTACCATGGTGAGGGTAGGAACGTAGATCCTGGTTACCATGGTGAGGGTAGGAACGTAGATCCTGGTTACCATGGTGAGGGTAGGAACGTAGATCCTGGTTACCACGGTGAGGGTAGGAACATAGATCCTGGTTACCACGGTGAGGGTAGGAATGTAGATCCTGGTTACCATGGTGAGGGTAGGAACGTAGATCCTGGTTACCATGGTGAGGGTAGGAACGTAGATCCTGGTTACCATGGTGAGGGTAGGAACGTAGATCCTGGTTACCACGGTGAGGGTAGGAACATAGATCCTGGTTACCATGGTGAGGGTAGGAACGTAGATCCTGGTTACCATGGTAATGGTAGGAACGTAGATCCTGGTTACCATGGTGAGGGTAGGAACGTAGATCGACTTGTAAATCGAGAGCTTTGCTTTTCGGCTCAGCTCTTTCTTCACCACGACGGACCGATGTAGCGTCCTAGTTATTGCTGATGCCGCACCGATCCGCCTGTCGATCTCCCGCTCCATCCTTCCTCCACTCATGAACAAGACCCCGAGATACTTAAACTCCTCCACTTGGGGCAGGACCCTGTCCCTGACCCGCAGGGGGCATTCCACCCTTTTCCAGGCGAGGACCATGGTCTCGGATTTGAAGGCGCTAATTCCCATCCCGGCCGCTTCACACTCGGCAGCAAATCGATCCAGTGAGAGCTGGAGATCACGGTCCGATGAAGCCAACAGAACCACATCATCCACAAAAAGCAGAGATCTGATCCTGAGGTCACCAAACTGGATCCCTCCAACGCCTCGGCTGCGCCTAGATATTCTGTCCATAAAGGTGATGAACAGAATCGGTGACAAAGGGCAGGCTTGGCGGAGTCCAACTCTCACTGGAAATGGAATCGACATACTGCCAACTATACGGACCAAGCTCTGGCTCCGGTCGTACAAAGATCAGAATAACCAGTGTTTTTTTTTAAATAGAGGTCAAACTGTCCAAATTAAATTCATACGTCAAGTATTTAAAAAGTTTTTTCTTTGTTTTCTGCTTGTTTTCTGGTTTTAAAGTTTCTGTTTACTTTGATTTTCAACATAAAATATTTCTTTTTTTTTATGTAACATCAATGTTTCATGGGCTGAAATAAGAGGATTATCTTGGCACCTGTTTTATCCTCTGAATTTTCAGCATGCTTGCACCAGATCATCTGCTTCCTTCAACCCAAGTGTTTACGCATCCAAATCGTGTCTTTGCTGAGACGAACCGGGGTCCATGCACGACGGGATCAGGAGCAAACAATCCCTTTCCTAATTCCCTGATCTGTAAAAGGTCTGCGGGGTCTGATAGGGATTCTGTTTTTCAAAGTTATTGTTTATTAGAGAAGTTAAAAGTCTGTTCTAATCCTGTCAGGGAAATAAATCCCCATCTCATTGAGATTCAAACCATCACTCTGCCTGTTTCTGTGGAGCTGCAAAAAGAAGAAGCTTCTACTGAAGATCCTGAAGTGCAAGTCTGAAGGGGGCAAAAGAGACTGGTCCGTCTTCTAACAACACCTCTATTCTGTTACATCGTCTTCTGCTTCTCCAGGGCCAGGCTTGTCTCATCCCGGCTGCATCCTCCAGCTCACTTGGGAGTATACCGAGTCGTTCCCTGGCCAGGTTTCAGACAGTCTCTCCAGCAGGTCCAAGGTCTGCCTCTTGGTTTCCTCCTGGTGGGACGAGCCTGAAACACCTCACCAGACAGGGAGGCAGCCTAACTAGATGCCCAAACCACTCCATCTGGCTTCTCTCGACCTGGAGGAGGAGCGGCTCTACTCCGAGCACAGCCTTCAAGAATATGGCTGGCCCAGGAGGAGGATGAGCCCAGGAGGAGGATGAGGAGCCCAGGAGGAGCATGAGAGCCCAGGAGGAGGATGAGAGCCCAGGAGGAGGAGGAGGAGCCCAGGAGTAGTAGGAGGAGCCCAGGAGGAGGATGATGAGCCCAGGAGGAGGAGGATGAGCCCAGGAGGAGGAGGATGAGCCCAAGAGGAGGAGAGCCCAGGAGGAGGATGAGCCCAGGAGGAGGAGGACGAGCCCAGGAGGAGTAGGATGAGCCCAGGAGGAGGAGGAGAGCCCAGGAGGAGGAGAGCCCAGGAGGAGGATGAGCCCAGGAGGAGGATGAGCCCAGAAGGAGGATGAGCCCAGGAGGAGGATGAGCCCAGGAGGAGGAGAGCCCAGGAGGAGGAGGATGAGCCCAAGAGGAGGATGAGCCCAGGAGGAGGAGAGCCCAGAAGGAGTAGGAGGAGCCCAGGAGGAGGATGATGAGCCCAGGAGGAGGAGGACGAGCCCAGGAGGAGTAGGATGAGCCCAGGAGGAGGATGATGAGCCCAGGAGGAGGAGAGCCCAGGAGGAGTAGGAGGAGCCCAGGAGGAGGAGAGCCCAGGAGGAGTAGGAGGAGCCCAGGAGGAGGATGATGAGCCCAGGAGGAGGATGATGAGCCCAGGAGGAGGAGAGCCCAGGAGGAGGAGAGCCCAGGAGAAGGATGAGCCCAGGAGGAGGAGGATGAGCCCAGGAGGAGGAGGATGAGCCCAGGAGGAGGAGGATGAGCCCAGAAGGAGGATGATGAGCCCAGGAGGAGGATGATGAGCCCAGGAGGAGGATGAGCCCAGGAGGAGGAGAGCCCAGGAGGAGGAGGATGAGCCCAGAAGGAGGATGATGAGCCCAGAAGGAGGAGGATGAGCCCAGGAGGAGGAGGATGAGCCCAGGAGGATGAGAGCCCAGGAGGAGGATGAGCCCAGGAGGAGGAGAGCCCAGGAGGAGGATGAGCCCAGGAGGAGGATGAGCCCAGGAGGAGGATGAGCCCAGGAGGAGGATGAGCCCAGGAGGAGGATGAGCCCAGGAGGAGGATGAGCCCAGGAGGAGGATGAGCCCAGGAGGAGGATGAGCCCAGGAGGAGGAGGATGAGCCCAGGAGGAGGAGGATGAGCCCAGGAGGAGGAGGATGAGCCCAGGAGGAGGAGGATGAGCCCAGGAGGAGGAGGATGAGCCCAGGAGGAGGAGGATGAGCCCAGGAGGAGGATGAGCCCAGGAGGAGGAGGATGAGCCCAGGAGGAGGAGGATGAGCCCAGGAGGAGGAGGATGAGCCCAGGAGGAGGAGGATGAGCCCAGGAGGAGGAGGATGAGCCCAGGAGGAGGAGGATGAGCCCAGGAGGAGGAGGATGAGCCCAGGAGGAGGAGGATGAGCCCAGGAGGAGGAGAGCCCACGAGGAGGATGAGCCCAGGAGGACGAGGATGAGCCCAGGAGGACGAGGATGAGCCCAGGAGGAGGAGGATGAGCCCAGAAGGAGGAGGATGAGCCCAGGAGGAGGATGAGCCCAGGAGGAGGATGAGCCCAGGAGGAGGATGAGCCCAGGAGGAGGAGAGCCCAGGAGGAGGAGAGCCCAGGAGGAGGAGGATGAGCCCAGGAGGAGGAGGATGAGCCCAGGAGGAGGAGAGCCCACGAGGAGGATGAGCCCAGGAGGAGGAGGATGAGCCCAGGAGGAGGATGAGCCCAGGAGGAGGATGAGCCCAGGAGGAGGAGGATGAGCCCAGGAGGAGGATGAGCCCAGGAGGAGGAGGATGAGCCCAGGAGGAGGAGGATGAGCCCAGGAGGAAGATGAGCCCAGGAGGAGGATGAGCCCAGGAGGAGGATGAGCCCAGGAGGAGGATGAGCCCAGGAGCAGGATGAGCCCAGGAGGAGGAGGAGGAGCCCAGGAGGAGCAGAGCCCAGCCACCCTGTCAAGGTGCGGTGTGCAGGTGGCAGGAGGAGGACCCGATTGCAGAACAGAAAACATGGTTTATTTCAGTATGCCAGTCCAGTAACGCTGTGGAAGAAAAACATGAGGTTTTAGTGGCATGGTCAGGCAACCAGGGAGACCTGGTTGGAAGGGATGGTATGACCCAAATAGGCAGCAGGGTCCACAGGTGGGTGGCATCAGAATGATCATCCTCAGGTGTGCCTATCAGGGTGATGAGGAGAGGTCCAGGGCTCCCTCTGGTGGCAGGTGACGGGATCATGACACACGATGGAGAGAGGAAGATCATTTCGGCCGCTTGTATCCGTGATCTTGTTTTTTCGGTCACCACCCATAGCTGGTTACCGTGGTAACACCCATGTGATTAATAAATCTAAGAAGTCAGACATGTTTTTTTTATTTTATCTCCATCAAGAAGATTGTGTCCCGACCGCCCGTCCTTCTGGAACATGTCCGTCTTCCTAATCCTGCCCTGAAGACTAATTCAGAACACCTGGTCCAGTAGCCTTCTCCCTGACGTCCGCTCCTGTGTCTCGTCTTCCCCCTGGTTGTCAGATCATCTGCTGTTCCGCTGCAGCCATGATGGTGTCCCTCTAATGTTTCCCCTTGGATGGCTGCCCAGGATGCCCATGCCTGCCCAGGTTGGCTTCCAGGTAACCCCTGGTTAACTGTAATAAACTGATCATGCTTCTGGGTCGTACATCTCCACCTTCAACACTATGTGTGTGTGTGTGTGTGTGTGTGTGTGTGTGTGTGTGTGTGTGTGTGTGTTTAAGAGTACTCAGAAAGTTGTTTTGGTTTCCACTGAAAGTTGAGCGGACCCCATCCAGTGGGGGTCCAGGAGTGTTTCCTCCTTCCCTGCTTCCCTCTTTACCTCCCTCCCTCCCTCCCTCCCTCCCTCCCTCGCTCGCTCGCTCGCTCGCTCCCTCCCTCCCTCCCTCCCTCCCTCACTCACTCACTCACTCACTCACTCACTCACTCACTCACTCACTCACTTTTTTCTTTCCTTTCTTGCCTTCTATCCTTCCTTCATTCCATCTATCCCTCTTTTCTCCCTTCCTCACTCCCTCCCTGCCTCCCTCGCTCGCTCCCTCGCTCACTCGCTCCGTCCCTCCCTTCCTCCCTCCCTCCCTCCCTCACTCACTCACTCACTCCCTCACTCACTCGCTCGCTCGCTCACTCCTTCCCTCCCTCCCTCCCTCCCTCCCTCCCTCACTCACTCACTCACTCACTCACTCCCTCACTCACTCGCTCGCTCGCTCCGTCCCTCCCTCCCTCCGTCCCTCACTCACTCACTCACTCGCTCCGTCCCTCCCTCCTTCCCTCCCTCCCTCCCTCCCTCGCTCGCTCGCTCCCTCCCTCCCTCCCTCCCTCCCTCCCTCCCTCCCTCCCTCCCTCCCTCCCTCCCTCCCTCCCTCCCTCCCTCCCTCACTCACTCACTCACTCACTCACTTTTTTCTTTCCTTTCTTGCCTTCTATCCTTCCTTCATTCCATCTATCCCTCTTTTCTCCCTTCCTCACTCCCTCCCTGCCTCCCTCACTCACTCCCTCACTCACTCGCTCCGTCCTTCCCTCCGTACCTCCCTCCGTACCTCCCTCCCTCCCTCCCTCCCTCACTCACTCACTCACTTTTTACTTTTTTCTTTCCTTTCTTGCCTTCTATCCTTCTTTCATTCCATCTATCCCTCTTTTCCTCCTTCTTTCTTCCCTTCTATCCTCTCTTGTTTCCTTCCTTCCTCCCTCTTTTCCTTCTTCCCTCCCTTCCATCCTGCTTTCCTTCCATCTGTCCTCCCTTCCTTCCTTGCCTTCTATCCTTCCATCATTCCATCTTCTTTCCTTCCTTCTTTGTATCCTCCCCTCCTCCGTCTCTCCCTCCCTCCTTCCTTCCTTCCATTCTTAATCTAACTCCAGCTTTTTTCCCTTTACGGACGCTGCAGACATAAAAATAAAGAGTTTTTATTTCTCTTTATGCTTCACGGCTCCACAAAGGTCGGTGGAATATGGAAAGCCATCGAGGCCACGACACACACGTATTCAAAAAGCTTAGATTTGCTTTGTTGAGGTGTGCCCGAACCACTTTATCTGGCTTCTCTCAACCTGAAGGAGCAGCAGCTCTACTCTGAGCTCCTCCTGGATGGCAGACCTTCTCCAGACAAGCAAAAGACAACGAAACAGAGAAGCCTCGTTATTCACGAAAGAAAAGTCATGAGAAAATAGAAGAATTTATTGAGACAGCGAGCATGAGGAAGTGTGACCCGACCTTCACGGTGCAGAGTACAACATCGGACACTGATAGACTGGTTTATTCACCACAAACATCTCCCATGCAAGCGATCAGCGTGTTGAAACAAACGTATTCTTAAAGCGTGACGTGTTGAACACTGACATCCTGTACAAGCTGTCCTCTTTCACCGCTCACATTGGGCCTGATTTATTATTTATTGTTAAAAATACATCTTTTTTTGTTGATCATCATCACAGCTTTTCTTTAAAAACCCAATAAAGTTATTTTATTGCTCATTTAAAAGCTTTTAAAGTAGATATTTGATGCGTTTGCAGCTCATTTCGAACCAAAAAGACGTGCTTTTGGTTCATTTGTTCATTTTTTTTTGTATTTTTTAATGAAGGAAACAACAGCAAATGGACGTGATGGACGTGGAATATCTTACAAACATGGACACACCATCCGAAATATACTATCAAGGTGCAACGAGGCAGGGGTCTCAGACTCATGGTTACCTCTAGATGTTAGTGAGCAGCTCATGGTGGCTCATGTCTTTATCTGTACGGCACAGTTTGGGCTCCGAATCAGACAAACATCTCCTTAAAATGAAAAATGGAAGGTTTTTATCCACATTTTTCCTGATTTTCCAGCAGCAGAGATCGTTTTCTTTTCCAGATTTTCTGATTTTGTGAATCCAAAATAATCCAGACGAAGCAGATCAATGATCTCGAAGAATCTGGAACCAAACGTCAATGTCACAAATTATTGTGAATGATTTTTTTTTCCATTCCGTCGTCTTCCGCTCATCCGGAGCCGGGTTGTCTGGGGCAACAGCTTCAGACGGGAAGCCCAGGCTTCTCTCACCCCGGCTGCATCCTCCAGCTCACCCGGAAGGATCCCGAGTCATTCCCTGTCCAGCTGGGAGACATAGTATCTCCAGCAGGTCTGGGGTCTGCCTCTGGGTCTCCTCCTGGTGGAACATGGCCGAAACACCTCACCAGCGAGGTGCTTGGGGGGCATCCTGACCAGATGCCCGAATCATCTCATCTGGCTCCTCTCGACCTGGAGGAGGAGCGGCTCGACACCGAGCTCCTTCCGAATGGCTGGGATCTCTGAGTGAGAGCCCAGCCACCCTGCAGAAGAAGATCATTTCGGCCGCTTGTATCCGCGATCTCGTTCTTTCAGAAGCTAGAACGTTGGGGGTCAAATCCCGGAGTGGAGGCAAGGCTTGGAACACTGGTCTTTCTGTGTGGAGTTTGCATGTTCTCCTTGTGTATGTGTGGGTTTTCTCTTGTTTCCTCCAACAACATACATGTTAGGTTGATTGGTGACTATGATTTAGTGTGTGTGTGGCCCTGCAACAGACCGGCACCCCATGCGGGGGGTATCCTGACTCTCGTCTTGTATCAGGCAGGAAGGGCTACATCTTGGGCGACTGGCCAGGGTGCTGTGGAGCCTCGTACTGAGGGGGTTTACCACATAGGATGCCCGCAATTAACCAGATCTGCGACTTTAACCAGATCTGACCGAGTCTGATTGGATCTGATTGGACTATACCAGATCATCATCGTTATGGGCGGAGCCTTTGATTTGGTGTCCTTGTTCGTTCTCTTCCCTGTAACGATGACATCAGAGGATGCACCTGCCCAGCTGATGAGGCATGGATGAGGGGGGCGGGCACTTTGCTGCAGTTTTCTCTTTTGTTTCGATTATCTTTAGTGTGCCAACCAACCCCTGCTCATCATGTGGCGCTTGCTTGGTGGAACGTGAACCCTGCAAGCAGTGGGTGCACCAGTAAGATTCGCTCCGATCCGGTCAGATCAGATCAGATCTGGTGAATGGCAGGACCCCCACACGGTCCTCAGTTTGTCTGAGTTTGGTTTTGAGTTTGAGACCCCTGGCATAACGTGTGATGATGTCACTAGTGATGTTCGGCGGGCTCTGCGTTTGAAGCTGATTGTTATAAATATTTTGTAAACAATGAGACAAGTACACGTAGTAAACATAGAGCAGCTGAGTCCACACCTCCACATCCGTCCCTTCATATCAAAGTCCATGGTCATCTATAGATAGTACTGAGTCCAGTCAGTACCAACTACACATGAACTGACATGGTTTTAAGGGTCATGTAAAAAAACTCTCAAGGTCACAAAAGTCACAGGTTCTTGTGAATCCGATGTTTTCAAAACCTCTGAAGGGTTTAAATTAAACTCCATACAGTTACTCAGTGACAACTATAGATGAACTGAATAGATTTTAAGGGTAGCGTCACCAAAGGTCCAGGTGATAAATTCTTTGGTACACAATATCTCGATCTAAAAGTCGATCTACGTTCCTACCCTCACCATGGTAACCAGGATCTACGTTCCTACCCTCACCACGGTAACCAGGATCTACGTTCCTACCCTCACCATGGTAACCAGGATCTACGTTCCTACCCTCACCATGGTAACCAGGATCTACGTTCCTACCCTCACCATGGTAACCAGGATCTACGTTCCTACCCTCACCATGGTAACCAGGATCTATGTTCCTACCCTCACCATGGTAACCGGGATCTATGTTCCTACCCTCGCCATGGTAACCGGGATCTATGTTCCTACCCTCACCAAGGTAACCAGGATCTACGTTCCTACCCTCACCATGGTAACCAGGATCTACGTTCCTACCCTCACCATGGTACCCAGGATCTACATTCCCACCCTCACCATGGTAACCAGGATCTACGTTCCTACCCTCACCATGGTAACCAGGATCTACGTTCCTACCCTCACCATGGTAACCAGGATCTACGTTCCTACCCTCACCATGGTAACCAGGATCTACGTTCCTACCCTCACCATGGTAAACAGGATCTATGTTCCTACCCTCACCATGGTAACAGGATCTACGTTCCCACCCTCACCATGGTAACCGAAGGTGGGAGTAACTGGGGGTTTGGTGTCTCCTCCAGGGACACTTAGACATGAGCTCATTGGGAATCAAACTGCCATTGAGCTACACCTCCCTGGCGGTATTGAGTAACTATAGGCAGTTAAATTAAAACCCTTCATTGTTTTTGGTAGATTTCTTATTTGTTTCCTCGAGCTTTGTAAACACAACCCTAAAAACCATGTCAGTTCATCTCCAGCAGGTACTGAGTTGCCTCAGTTTATTTTCCATAAAGCTCTCATCATAAATCTATACATCATTTTAAAAGTTCTTCATACGATGACTTTAAAAAAAAAAAAGATAAAAATCTTCACTGATTGTCCAGATTTCACAGCATCTCCCAGTTAAACACGTAAAAACCAACCAGCTCTCAGATGAAGGTGAGCTGTGTGTCAAACAAAAGAGGAGAAGCCCGGGGTAGGTGGCTGTGGGGTACATCCCAGGCTGCTGGGGGGCCTGTAGAGGGCGCTGTGCTGGTTGGTGAGCTCAGAGGATAGCAGTGAGGGGGTGGGAGTCCGGCTTCCCTTCGGCCTGAATACCGTGCTTTGCCCCTGTGGCTGCGGGGCGATTTGGGGTGGTAGAGGAGGCACGGGGGGCGGGTGTGGGCGGGACTCCTGCTCCACAAGGGGGTCGGGCTGGGAGTAGCCATACGCGGGGGGGCGGGATACCCCCTTCTGCTGCCGTCGCCACGAGTTGTAGTAGGTGGGGTCGCTGATGTAGTGGTTAACGAAGGAGTGGGTCTTCTGTCGGTTCTGATCCACCTCGTACTCACTGTCGCTGTTCTGTGGAAACACACAAACACACACACACACACACAGAGGAGTTAGGAAGTACACACACACACTCCGTTCCGTCATCTTCCGCTTGTTCCGGGGTCGGGTTGCGGGGGCAACAGCCTCAAACGGGCAGCCCATGCCTCTCTCTCCCCGGCTGCATCCTCCAGCTCACCTGGAAGGATCCCAAGTCGTTCCCCGGCCAGCTGTGAGACATAGTCTCTCCAGCGGGTCCGGGGTCTGCCCCTTAGTCTCCTCCCAGTGGGACGTGCCCGAAACACCTCGCCCGCGAGGCACTCGCGGGGCATCCTAACCAGATGCCCGAACCATCCCATCTGGCTCCTCTCGACCTGGAGGAGGAGTGGCTCGACACCGAGCTCCTCCCGGATGGCAGAACTCCTCACCCGATCTCTGAGTGAGAGGCCAGCCACCCTGCGGAGGAAGCTCATTTCGGCAACTTGTACCCGCAATCTCATTCTTTCGGTCACCACCCACAGCTGGTTACCATGGTGAGGGTAGGAACGTAGATCCTGGTTACCATGGTGAGGGTAGGAACGTAGGTCCTGGTTACCATGGTGAGGGTAGGAACGTAGATCCTGGTTACCATGGTGAGGGTAGGAACGTAGATCCTGGTTACCATGATGAGGGTAAGAACATAGATCCTGGTTACCATGGTGAGGGTAAGAATATAGTAGATCCTGGTTACCATGGTGAGGGTAAGAACGTAGATCCTGGTTACCATGATGAGGGTAAGAACATAGATCCTGGTTACCATGGTGAGGGTAAGAATATAGTAGATCCTGGTTACCATGGTGAGGGTAGGAACGTAGATCCTGGTTACCATGGTGAGGGTAGGAACGTAGATCCTGGTTACCATGGTGAGGGTAGGAACGTAGATCCTGGTTACCATGGTGAGGGTAAGAACGTAGATCCTGGTTACCATGGTGAGGGTAGGAACGTAGATCCTGGTTACCATGGTGAGGGTAGGAACGTAGATCCTGGTTACCATGGTGAGGGTAGGAACATAGATCCTGGTTACCATGGTGAGGGTAGGAACGTAGATCCTGGTTACCATGGTGAGGGTAGGAACGTAGATCCTGGTTACCATGGTGAGGGTAGGAACATAGATCCTGGTTACCATGGTGAGGGTAGGAACGTAGATCCTGGTTACCATGGTGAGGGTAGGAACGTAGATCCTGGTTACCATGGTGAGGGTAAGAACATAGATCCTGGTTACCATGGTGAGGGTAGGAACATAGATCCTGGTTACCATGGTGAGGGTAGGAACGTAGATCCTGGTTACCATGGTGAGGGTAGGAACATAGATCCTGGTTACCATGGTGAGGGTAGGAACGTAGATCCTGGTTACCATGGTGAGGGTAGGAACATAGATCCTGGTTACCATGGTGAGGGTAGGAACGTAGATCCTGGTTACCATGGTGAGGGTAGGAACGTAGATCCTGGTTACCATGGTGAGGGTAGGAACATAGATCCTGGTTACCATGGTGAGGGTAGGAACGTAGATCCTGGTTAACATGGTGAGGGTAGGAACATAGATCCTGGTTACCATGGTGAGGGTAGGAACGTAGATCCTGGTTACCATGGTGAGGGTAGGAACGTAGATCCTGGTTACCATGGTGAGGGTAGGAACGTACTGTAGATCCTGGTTACCATGGTGAGGGTATCAACGTAGATCCTGGTTACCATGGTGAGGGTAGGAACGTAGATCCTGGTTACCATGGTGAGGGTAGGAACGTAGATCCTGGTTACCATGGTGAGGGTAGGAACGTAGATCCTAGTTACCATGGTGAGGGTAGGAACGTAGATCCTGGTTACCATAGTGAGGGTAGGAACGTAGATCCTGGTTACCATGGTGAGGGTAGGAACGTAGATCCTGGTTACCATGGTGAGGGTAAGAATATAGTAGATCCTGGTTACCATGGTGAGGGTAGGAACATAGATCCTGGTTACCATGGTGAGGGTAAGAACGTAGATCCTGGTTACCATGGTGAGGGTAAGAACGTAGATCGACTTGTAAATCAAGAGCTTTGCTTTTCAGCTCTGCTCTTTCTTTACCACGACGGACCGATGCAGCGTCCTAGTTATTGCTGATGCCGCACCGATCCACTCCATCCTTACCCCACTCGTGAACACACACACACACACACTCTCTCTCTAAAAATCCCAGCCAGAATGATCTTCCTCTGCAGGGTGGCTGGGCTCTCATTCAGAGAAAAAAGGAGGATCTCTGCCAAGCGGGAGGAGCTCGGAGTAGAGCCGCTCCTCCTCCAGGTCGAGAGAAACCAGATGGGGTGGATCGGGCATCTGGTCAGGATGCCTCCCGAGCGCTTCGCGGGCGGGGTGTTTCGGGCACGTTCCACCAGGAGGAGACCAAGAGCTAGACCCCGGACCTGCTGGAGAGACTATGTCTCACAGCTGGCTGGGGAACGGCTCGGGATCCTTCCTGGTGAGCTGGAGGATCGGTGAGAAAAGCCCGGGCTTCCCGTCTGAGACCGTTGCCCCTGCGACCCGGCCCCAGATAAGCGGAAGACGACAGAACATAATGGAACGGAGTCTTGGTGTCCAACCAGGTCAGGGTGACAGAATCCGATACGAAACGAGTGATTCATCAACATACGATTAAGGAGGAACAAATCTCAGACTCTGCTTCTGACCGTTCATAGCTGTACTCCAGCGGATTCCCCCTCCTTCTGAGTGAGACATTTAGGACCTGCTCTATTTGTCTCACTGGAACCTCCTCTTCCTCATACGTGTCCGGTACCTGTAGGGATCCTGACATCTCCTCGAAGGTACCAACCACCCAACCAATCATCTGTGACCTACACTTGATGTATCCTCATCGCCCTCTGAGCGTATAACGCGCACCCTAAATTTTTGTTCTGAAAATGAGTATAAATTTTTTTCCCCACTTTTTTTTTACTTACAAGTTACATTTCCGGTACCAGCATTTGGTACGCTCCAAAGGAAGTGTTTGTTAAGATAGTACTGTGTGTGTTTGTCCAGCTTGTGGGTGCTAAGCGTCTCAGGCTGCACTCAAGCGGGACCGTACCGCATTCATGTGACACAGATGTACACAAGCAATCCTCAATGCAGGCGCAGACAAAAATGCGCCCTCTCTTGTCCGTCCTCTGGTTTAACACGAGCTGTGTTTGGTCTCAAATTTTGCACGTTATACACGAATAAATACGGTAAGTCTTGTTTATTTTAAAACTGATTCTTGTCATTTTTTTTGTTCAGTTTTAGCCGTGAAGCTCATTGGGATGTTTACATTTATCACACACAACGTAAACACACACACACTCAGATAAAAACCAGACCAGGTCTAAACTACATACATGTCTAAACTCTGACTCTGTTTCTAATCAAACCCAGGGGGAGTTGGTCTAGTGATAAAACTACCGTCTTTTGACCGGGAGAACCGGGTTCGAGCCCCTGGGACTACGGGACTAAAAACTGGAAGAAAAAACTAATTTTCTGAGGTTTGGGGTCTTCTATAATTATGGGGGGTGGGGAACATGGGGGGCTTCGTACCTCTGTGGGACGCAAACAAAATAAGAGCATAAAACCTGCAAAGTGAAAAAAAATTTAAAAAAAAAAAAAAAAAAAGGATTATTTTCAAAATTCTCTTCATCACTTTCAAAGGAATTCATAATCTGGCCCCGCCCTACATCTCAGACCTGGCCCCGCCCTCCATCTCGGATCTGGCCCCGCCCTACATCTCGGACCTAGCCCTGCCCTACATCTAAGACCCGGCCCCGCCCTACATCTCGTACCTAGCCACGCCCTACATCTCAGACCTGGCCCCGCCCCTACATCTTAGACCTGGCCACGCCCTACATCTGGGACCTAGCCCCGCCCTACATCTGGGACCTAGCCACGCCCTACATCTCAGACCTGGCCCCGCCCCTACATCTTAGACCTGGCCACGCCCTACATCTGGGACCTAGCCCCACCCTCCATCTGGTACCTGGCCCCGCCCCTACATCTTAGACCTGGCCACGCCCTACATCTGGGACCTAGCCCCGCCCTACATCTCAGACCTGGCCCCGCCCTACATCTGGTACCTAGCCCCGCCCTACATCTCAGACCTGGCCCCGCCCTACATCTCAGACCTGGCCCCGCCCTACATCTCAGACCTGGCCCCGCCCCACATCACGTACCTGGCCCCGCCCTCCATCTGGTACCTGGCCCCGCCCTCCATCTGGTACCTAGCCCCGCCCTACATCTCAGACCTGGCCCCGCCCCACATCATGTACCTGGCCCCGCCCCACATCACGTACCTGGCCCCGCCCTACATCTGGGACCTGTTACATACTTCCACTCCCTCTCGGTCTCTCCGTTCCTCTTCTTCTCTCACCTGCCCGGCTCGTTACTAAAAGGGGCGGAGCCTCAAGTCCCTCTGCTCTCCAGCTTTGGAATTCTCTCCCGTCTAATTTACGTCATCCAGAGTCCTTCCCACTTTTCAAATCCAGCCTCAACTCTCATTTCCACCTCCTCTCGCTCCTCTCCCTCCCGTCCACATTCATCTGGATGGGATCAAGGTGGCTCCCGCCAGACGGGGTCTGTCTGTTTGATCACACCATCTTTTCTCTGATGACTTACTCACGCGGTCGTTTCCGTCCATCTGTTTGGATCTGAACAACTCCACGCGTCTCTGATTTGTTCTTCTTCATTTTTTAGGTAGGTTGATTAGTACATAGCGGGTACCAGCAGTGTTGGAGGTAAACGGGACGGTGTTTACTTCAGGAGTGGGAGTCTTTGTTTACCTGTGAGTCAGAAATCTCAGACGGTTTCTCAGTCAAGCTGCTGCTTTCGGCTGGGATCAGATCGTTATATTTGGTGCTGACGTCCTCGTCAGAGTAATGCAGGCTGCCAGGACTCGGTCTCGGAGGAGATCTAAAGAAAAAAAAAGACAATGTGAGGTTAAAGTTTGGAAAAAAGAAGAGTTTTTAAATCCAAGCAGCTTTTAATCCGTCGAAATGGGTCAAAATAGAATAGCTTCAAAAAAAGAACAATTTATCAGAAAAATAGGAAGAAAATAGGATGAAAAATTTCATTTTATCTTCCAAATAGCTTATGACGGGGCTGCAGGGATCCTGGTTACCATGGTGAGGGTAGGAACGTAGATCCTGGTTACCACGGTGAGGGTAGGAACGTAGATCCTGGTTACCACGGTGAGGGTAGGAACGTAGATCCTGGTTACCATGGTGAGGGTAGGAACGTAGATCCTAGTTACCATGGTGAGGGTAGGAACGTAGATCCTGGTTACCATGGTGAGGGTAGGAACGTAGATCCTGGTTACCATGGTGAGGGTAGGAACGTAGATCCTGGTTACCATGGTGAGGGTAGGAACGTAGATCCCGGTTACCATGGTGAGGGTAGGAACGTAGATCCTGGTTACCATGGTGAGGGTAGGAACGTAGATCCTGGTTAGATCCTGGTCACCATGGTGAGGGTAGGATCGTAGATCCTGGTTACCATGGTGAGGGTAGGAACGTAGATCCCGGTTACTATGGTGAGGGTAGGAACGTAGATCCTAGTTACCATGGTGAGGGTAGGAACGTAGATCCTGGTTACCATGGTGAGGGTAGGAACGTAGATCCTGGTTACCATGGTGAGGGTAGGAACGTAGATCCTGGTTACCATGGTGAGGGTAGGAACGTAGATCCTGGTTACCATGGTGAGGGTAGGAACGTAGATCCTGGTTACCATGGTGAGGGTAGGAACGTAGATCCCGGTTACCATGGTGAGGGTAGGAATGTAGATCCCGGTTACCATGGTGAGGGTAGGAACGTAGATCCCGGTTACCATGGTGAGGGTAGGAACGTAGATCCTGGTTACCATGGTGAGGGTAGGAACGTAGATCCTGGTTTCCATGGTGAGGGTAGGAACGTAGATCCTGGTTACCATGGTGAGGGTAGGAACGTAGATCCTGGTTTCCATGGTGACGGTTGGAACGTAGATCCTGGTTACCATGGTGAGGGTAGGAATGTAGATCCTGGTTACCATGGTGAGGGTAGGAATGTAGATCCTGGTTACCATGGTGAGGGTAGGAATGTAGATCCTGGTTACCATGGTGAGGGTAGGAAAGTAGATCCTGGTTACCATGGTGAGGGTAGGACCGAAGATCCTGGTTACCATGGTGAGGGTAGGAATGTAGATCCTGGTTACCATGGTGAGGGTAGGAATGTAGATCCTGGTTACCATGGTGAGGATAGGAACGTAGATCCTGGTTACCACGGTGAGGGTAGGAACGTAGCTCCTGGTTACCATGGTGAGGGTAGGAACGTAGATACTGGTTATCATGCCCTTTTCTTGGGGCAGGCAGGGGGCATTCCAACCTTTTTCTGGCTCTCATTCTCTTTTTAGACACACACACACACACACACACAGACACACACACACACACCATGTAAAAAACAGTTTCTGTGACTCAGAAAATCACAAAAGAATCTTAACGAACATGCTAATTAGTAGCAGCCGCTTAACAAGCATACTAATCAGCTGCCATTATCCTGCAGCGTTCTCTCACCTCGTGTAGATCCCGTTCTTCCTGCAGAAAGAGTTCTTCACAGAGAGCCGTCGGTTGTTGAGCTCCAGAGCAGGAAACCGTCCCTCATCCAGTCGGACCATCTCTCCGTGGGACAGAGGCATGGAGGTACAGTTTGAATGAGTCCCTAAAAACAAACAATCACCCATCAGATCTCCAGCTGTCAGCACGAGGACCGACTCCTTTGTGTTTGTTTTGGACTGATTTGGGTTCCTTTTGAAGAGTCTGATTGGGTGAAGGCGGGTTGTAACTTCATGGCCGTCAAAAACATCGTAAGTAAGAATATTTCCACTGTCCTTTTTGTGTGGAGTTTTCATGTTCTCCCCTTGTCTGTGTGGGTTTCCTGCCACCCTCCAAAAACATGCATGTTAGGTTGATTGGCCGATGCCAAATTGCCCCTAAGAATGAGTGTGTGTGTGACTCCACGACAGACTGGCTACCTGTTCGGGGTGTACCCTGCCCCTCAGCTTGAATCATCTGGGACTGGCTCCGGTACCCCCCACAACATCGCAAGGGATAGACGGATAAGAAGGTGACCAAGAGGCAGACCCTGGACCCGCTGGAGAGACTATGTCTCACAGCTGGACAGGGAACACCTCAGAATCTTCCAGGTGAGCTGGAGGATGCAGCCGGGATGAGAGAAACCTGGGCTTCACGTCTGAGGCTGTTGCCCTCGTGACCCGGCCTCGGATGAGCGGAAGATGACAGAACAGAACAGATACTCCAATAATCTCCTACTGGTGGGGGTTTGTGTGTCCGGCAGCTCCAAGCAGTCCAAGAGAGAGCTCCAAACTGCTGCTAGGTGGTGCAGTTAGATGGAATGGAGCTGGAACAGCTGCTGAAATCACACATGACATTTTGCTCTGCATGGTGAGAAATGTGGGTTACCGTGGTAACCATGTTTAAAGCTCCAGTGACTCCTAATAAGATGTTAAACTGTCTCTAAAAGCTCCACATGTCGATCCTTCACTGTGGTAGAACAACACCAGCAGTCCACCATCTTTAGTTCCATAGTGAAGCCGACAGGAAGCACTGATGATGTCACTGATGATGTCACTCAGAAGATCCTGTCTTCATTCCTTCTGAACATCTCCACACGTCCATGAAGACTCCACATGAAGGAGCTCAGCTCCACACGTCCATGAAGACTCCACATGAAGGAGCTGATGGAGGAGATCAGCTCCACACGTCCATGAAGACTCCACATGAAGGAGCTGATGGAGGAGATCAGCTCCACACGTCCATGAAGACTCCACATGAAGGAGCTCAGCTCCACACGTCCATGAAGACTCCACATGAAGGAGCTCAGCTCCACACGTCCATGAAGACTCCACATGAAGGAGCTGATGGAGGAGATCAGCTCCACACGTCCATGAAGACTCCACATGAAGGAGCTGATGGAGGAGATCAGCTCCACACGTCCATGAAGACTCCACACTCCTCACTGATGAAGAGGATCATCTCTCAAAGCTACACGAACCTGCTGCCGTCACGAGTAACGCATTAAAAAAAAAAGTTTATAAATGGTCCAAATTGTTAGAAGTGAGCTAAAAATTAAAAAAAGACGAGTCACAATTCATTAAATTATAAAAGAGATAAAGAAATGATTGAAAATGTTGGCGTTTGGGGAGACGGTGGCTCAGTGCTTAGAGCGATCGCGCGCGGACCGGAAGTCCTTGGGGAAGACACCTAACGCCCTGTTTCTCCCACCATTGGCCGGTCGTGGGCAGCCTGCTGTGGTCTAGGGGTGCAGCACACAAATTTCCCCACTGAGGGATGACTAGAGTGAGTAAAAAAAAAAAAAATTAAATAAATCCGTGTAGTCCCTCATTCATCCAGGAGTGATCCATAGTAGAAAGTTTTAAAAAAGTCTTCTGGACAGTTTAATTCTTGATCGAGACGTTTCGACTTCCATCTGGAAATCATTTTCAATCTGAATGAAATGGACTGAAAACTGTATCTATTTATACTAACCTGAGTAAAAGGTAAAAAATAGTAAGAAGGGCTCGACCAATGAGCCTGTGTTACCTATGATGGCCGTGAATGGCTCCTATTGTAGCCACAGACCAGTAAACAAACCCTATTATAAAAATGCTAAAAGCCTAGTGAATATAAATTCCTGCTAAGGAGAGGCGTGAAACTGGGTCATGAGGTGTCATCTTTAGTCCATGGCTTCAAAAGGCTGTTGTAGATACCGGGCAGAATGTATCTAATGCCTCCACTCCCTCGATCGGAGAACTCCTCCATCCCCAACTTTGTCAGGATGTGCATCGACCACGTGGAGAACACGGGTCTGGATGTTGATGGTTTGTACAGAGTGAGTGGAAACCTGGCGGTCATCCAGAAGCTCCGTTTCGCCATCAACCACGATGAGAAGGTGGATCTGAACGACAGTAAATGGGAGGACATCCACGTCACCACTGGAGCTCTGAAGATGTTCTTCAGAGAACTCCCAGAACCCCTCTTCATCTACGATCTGGTTCTGTATCTAATGTATCTAATGCCTCCACTCCCTCGATCGGAGTGGAGGCATTAGATACATTTTGCCCGGTATTTACAGCAGCCTTTTGAAGTCATGGACTAAAGATGACACCTCGTGACCCAGTTTCACGCCTCTCGTTAGCAGGAATGTCTATTCACTAGGCTTTTAGTATTTTATAATAGGGTTCGTTTACTGGTCTGTGGTTACAATAGGAGCCATTCACGGCCATCATAGGTAACACAGGCTCATTGGTCGAGCCCTTCTTACTATTTTTTATCTTTTACTCAGGTTAGTATAAATAGATCCAGTTTTCAGTCCATTTCATTCAGATTGAAAATGATTTCCGGATGAAAGTCGAAACGTCTCAATCAAGAATCAAACTGTCCAGAAGACTTTTTTAAAACTTTTTCTACTAAATAAATTAAATGTTTAACTTTTGATGGGATCTAGAGGTGGAGTTATCAATCCGTGGTTTGGATTCCCATTGGTCTGATTTTTACAGCATGCTGGTTACTATAGAGACTTCTAAACCATCCGAATTATTACCGTCCATTTTTGGTAAATGGACTCTACCTATATAACGCTTTTCTACCTGCATCGGTACTCAAAGCGCTTTACAGTGTAGCTCACATTCACCCATTCACACACACACATTCATACCTGATGGGGATGCTGCCATGCAAGGTGCAAACCACCATCAGGAGCAATTGGGGGTTCAGTGTCTTGCTCAAGGACACCTCGGCATGTACTCATGGCGGGGGATCGAACCGGCAACCCTCCGGTTACAGGGCGGTCACCCTACTCACTGAGCCATCCTTCCCCAAGGCTTTTTATAACGCTGGTGAACTACTAAGACAAAGTGAGGTCCAGATTCTCTCCAGGGGACATCGTAGGTTTGAGAGATGAGTCAAGGAAGCCATCTTTATAAAAACAGAGATGGCGGACTCAGATACAAACTGTAATGGCAACCTCAGAAACATTGCCAGGCTCCGCCCCTCACTCACCCACGCCGCAGCTGAAAAACTGATCCATGCCTTCATCTCCTCCAGACTCGACTACTGCAATGCCTTCCTCGTTGGTACACCTGGCAGGAGCCTTGAGAAGCTCCAGCACATCCAAAACTGCGCTGCCAGGGTCCTGACGAGGAGGCGAAAATTTGACCACATCACACCTGTTCTTAAATCACTTCACTGGCTTCCCATCCGTTTCAGAATTCACTACAAAATCTGCCTCCTCACCTAACAATGTGTCCATGGAAATGCCCCAACTTACCTCACTGAGCTCCTCTACCCAAACATCAACTCAAGACACCTTCGCTCAAATTCCACCCACTGCCTCCACCAGCCCAGGACCAGGCTGACCACAATGGGGGACAGAGCCTTCCAGGCCGTTGCCCCACGACTGTGGAATGAGCTCCCAGAACTCCTCAGGGCCACAAAGTGTGGACACTTTTAAAAAAGGCCTAAAGACATTCATTTTTAATAAGGCTTTTCATTTTTGATTTTATGATTCTTTGTTTTCAGAATGTAGATTTTAGTTTTTAAAATGTTTTTATTGTTTTTACCTTTCTATGTAGCGCTTTGGGATTTTTTTCTAAAAATGTAAGGCGCATTACAAATAAAATGTATTATTATTATTATTAAAGGTCCCCTATTATGCCTTTTTTCCCTTATTTTATCCAGTGCTATGTATCTGATATGCATAATTTTACATTCCGCCACAATCTCAACACAATAGTTTTTAAATACTACCCTGTTTAGGAGCGCAGTTTCAGACCCGGAAGTCAAAACAGCTTGTTTCAGTCTTTTTTTATTTATTTTTTCCCGGGACCCGCCCCGTTGGTTGCGATTGGTTGTCATTCATTGTGATTTCCCCACCCACCCAGCACAGCGTGGAGCGGGAGGGGCGAGGTGTGAGACGTATTGAGTAAACAAAGCGGTTCGGAGGAGGAAGTGGGGGAGGGTGTTTGAGCTGCAGGGGGCTGAACAAAAAACAGATGTACGTCACTATGTTCCACCAGTCGTTAGAGGTTTGGAGAACACGCCCCTTACTTTGAATTTAAATATCTCAAAATAGCATGAATCACAATAAAACACACTTTGGGAGATTGTTTGGGGTAGTACTAAGTAAAATAAAAGGTTAAAACCTCATAAAAGTCAGTTTTGCATAATAGGGGACCTTTAATTCATCTACAATCCTGTTCCTAAAACCCACACATACACAGACTCGTTATGCAAACGGGAATAACATGACGTGACGAAGCCGAAAGACATGAGGAGACGACAGTCTTCAGGGTCTGTAAGTGTCAGGTTTCACAAGATTTGGACAGTACGGGCGAGACTACAGGTCTTAGGTACGCGTGACGCTCAGAGAAGAAGAAGGACTCCAGAGTGAGAGCCACGCTTGACCTCCAGAGACCTCCAAAGGGACAAACGGTCACAAGTTTTTCATGGCGTTTCAGAGAATAAAGCCATCCGTACTAGAAAAACATGTGCAGTGTCACTGAGGAGCTACAGGGTCAATTCAAGGAGGAGGATGTATCCTACCAGATCAGTACCAGTCAGACAGAAGTGAAGGAGATGAGAGGACGAACCTCCTCTAACCAGAACCTGGTGACCAGAAAATGACCTGATGACTGAGAAAAAATATATACTTATAATTTATTTTAAAAATGCTGAGTCATTCCAAAAAGCAGTTTGGTGGTGAACACACACCAACATGAGGAGGTAGAACGTGTGTGCGTCCATGAGGGTCGTTTAACGAGGGACCATATGGAGCAGGTGGAGCCGGTGGAGCCGGTCCGTGGATCCCTTCAGGCCGTCTGGCTGCTTGAAAGAAAAAATAAAAGCATCTGAAACAGAAATGTTTTTGTCCGAGTTGAACGGCGGAGGATCGATGGCAGATAAACGAGTTGGCGAGGGTTTAATGGCGGCCTCGTTAATTACACCCAGACTAATTATTTATCCGTAGCAGGACCGGCTCCAGCGAGACGGCGTCAAGGGGCCAATTTGTAAGATTGTCAATTATCCGAGGCGACGGCACTCGTCCTGAAAGTCATTAGTCACCAACAAGAGAGTTTATCAGGGTTAGTGGGCGCACCATCAGGGCTAATTACGCTCGTAAGAGAACGATGTTTACACAACAACATGGAGGAGCTTTCTCTCATCACCATGACGACATCTCTCAATGCCCATGACTAGTCCGAGCTGCTGCACCGAGAAGCTACCAGGTGTTTATTTTTTATCAGAATCAGAATGCTTTTATTGCCATGTCAGTGAAAAACATCAGAGACTAGGAACTTGTTCTGGTACTGGTGTGCAAACATATAAAATAAAAATAATAAAAATAAAATAAATAAAAATAATAATAATTTTTACAAAACTAAGAGTGCTCAGAAGAAAAAGAAAAGTAGTGCAATGTCATAGAAAATAATAGAAAATAATAAAGATAGTGAAGTGACAAGAGGGAGGTGACTAAGAGATGTGGGGATCCAAGTTATAAAGAGTTCATAAGTCCAACGGCAGAAGGGAAGAAGCTGTTTTTGTGGCGGGACGTTCTGGTCCGAATGGACCGGAGCCTCCTGCCCGAGGGGAGTCGCTCAAAAAGTCCATGTCCAGGGTGTGAAGGGTCAGCTGCTATCCGACCTGCACGCCCCCGAGTCCTGGAGACGTACAGGTCTTCGAGAGATGGAAGGCTGCAGCCGATCACCTTCTCTGCGGAGCGCACAATGCGCTGCAGTCTGTGTTTGTTCCTGACTGTGGCTCCAGCGTACCACACGGTGATGGAGGAGGTGAGGACAGACTCGATGATGGCTCTGTAAAACTGCACCAACATCTGGGCGGGCAGCTTGGCTTTCTTCAACTGCCGCAGAAAGTACATCCTCTGCTGGGCCTTTTTGATCAGGGAGCTGATGGATGGCTCCCACTTTAGGTCCTGTGTGATGGTAGTGCCGAGGAAGCGGAAAGAGTCTACAGTGGTGATGGAGAAGTCTGTCAGTGCAAGGGGGGTAATGGGAGCTGTGACTTTCCTAAAGTCCACGATCATCTCCACTGTCTTCTGAGCGTTGAGCTCCAGGCTGTTGTTGCTGCACCAGGACACCAGCCGGTCTACCTCCATCCTGTAGGCCGACTCATCACCATCAGAGATGAGCCCAATGAGTGTGGTGTCATCTGCAAACTTGATCAGTTTGACAGAGTCATGGCTGGAGGTGCAGCAGTTGGTGTACAGGGAGAAGAGCAGGGGAGAGAGGACACAGCCCTGTGGAGATCCTGTGTTGATAGTCCGAGAGGTGGAGACATTCTTCCCCAGCCGCACGCACTGCCTCCGGTCTGTCAGGAAGTCAGTAATCCACCTGCAAGTGGAGTCAGGCACGTTGAGCTGAGAGAGCTTGTCCTGAAGCAGGGTAGGGAGGATGGTGTTGAATGCAGAGCTGAAGTCCACAAACAGGATCCTAGCATAGGTTCCCGGGGAGTCCAGGTGCTGCAGGGTGAAGTGGAGGGCCAGGTTGATGGCGTCGTCTACAGACCTGTTGGCTCTGTAGGCAAACTGCAGAGGGTCCAGAGAGGGAGAGGTGAAGTGCTTGAGATGAGGGAGGACCAGGCGTTCGAATGACTTCATGACTACAGACGTAAGCGCCACAGGCCTGTAGTCATTAAGTCCAGTGATACGGGGCTTCTTGGGGACAGGAACGATGGTGGACCGCTTGAAGCAGGCTGGAACGTGGCATGTCTTCAGCGAGGTGTTGAAAATGTCTGTGAAACTGGAGACAGTTCCTCAGCACAGTGTTTCAGGGTGGCCGGGGAGACACCATCTGGGCCCGAAGCTTTCCGAGGGTTTTGCTTGCGGAAGAGCTTGAGCACATCCTGTTTTGTCACCAAGAAAGCAGTGGAGGGGGAGGGCTGGTCAGCTGGAGTGACCTCTGTTGTTAATTGGGTGGGGGATGGGAGTGGCTTCAAAGTGTCTGAAGGTTGTTGATCAGTGAGGGGGGAGGAGAGTGAGACATCAAACCTGGCATAGAAGGTGTTGAGTTTCTCTGCCATGAACAAGTCTATAAAAAACATTAATTTCCACACAATTTTAATTATTTACAAACTATTAGTCTGTAATTATGTGAAAAAAAATGAAGAAAAATAAACATGTTAATTATTTTGTGAACAGAAGCCAAGAAAAAACGGGCTGTGGAAATTTGGTCGGGCCGCAAATGGAATGTCAGACACCTAAACCATCTATCCCTTATGGAGTTCCGAGGGATGCCGGAGCCCATCCCGGCTCCGAACAGGTCGCCAGTCTGTTACAGGGCCACACACACACACTCATTCCTGGGGACTATCATTCATGGCCAATCAACCTACCATGCATGTTTTTGGAGGGTGGGAGGAAACCGGAGTACCTGTAGGAAACCCACATACACACGGAAGAACATGCAAACTCCACACAGAAAGACCAGATGGAATGTTTGTACAAAAAATATGAGTCACAGAAAAAAAAAATCAAATGAATCAAGTTTAAAACACTTTTTTAATGCGTCACTCGTGATGGCAGCAGGTTGGTGTAGCTTTAAGAGCTGACCTCCTTCATCAGCTCCTTCATGTGGAGTCTTCATGGACGTGTGGAGCTGAGCTCCTTCATGTGGAGTCTTCATGGACGTGTGGAGCTGATCTCCTTCATCAGCTCCTTCATGTGGAGTCTTCATGGACGTGTGGAGCTGATCTCCTCCATCAGCTCCTTCATGTGGAGTCTTCATGGACGTGTGGAGCTGAGCTCCTTCATCAGCTCCTTCATGTGGAGTCTTCATGGACGTGTGGAGCTGATCTCCTTCATCAGCTCCTTCATGTGGAGTCTTCATGGACGTGTGGAGCTGATCTCCTCCATCAGCTCCTTCATGTGGAGTCTTCATGGACGTGTGGAGCTGATCTCCTCCATCAGCTCCTTCATGTGGAGTCTTCATGGACGTGTGGAGCTGAGCTCCTTCATCAGCTCCTTCATGTGGAGTCTTCATGGACGTGTGGAGCTGATCTCCTTCATCAGCTCCTTCATGTGGAGTCTTCATGGACGTGTGGAGCTGATCTCCTTCATCAGCTCCTTCATGTGGAGTCTTCACGGACGTGTGGAGCTGATCTCCTTCATGTGGAGTCTTCATGGACGTGTGGAGCTGATCTCCTTCATGTGGAGTCTTCATGGACGTGTGGAGCTGATCTCCTTCATGTGGAGTCTTCATGGACGTGTGCTTCCTGTCTGAACATACCCGGCTTCACTATGGAACTAAAGATGGTGGACTGCTGGTGTTGTTCCACCACAGTCAAGGATCAACATGTGGAGCTTTTAGAGACAGTTTAACATCTTATTAGGATTCACAGGAGCTTTCAAACATCGTTACCACGGTAACCCACATTCCACCTAGAGCAGAGCCAACTGTTGTGTGCTTCACCAACAGCTGTTCCAGCTCCATTCCACCCAACTGTCCACCACCTAGCACAGGCACAGGTAAACAATGGCCCGCGGGCCACATGCGGCCCGTTAAACGTTTTAATTCGGTCCACCAAACTTGAAAAATTAAATAAATAAACCTAATGTTTTATTTTCCTGCAATTCTGGCACCAAAGCTACAACAACACTGCTCCCATTAAAATGTGTGTGTCTCCGTGACTGCTTGACACCCATATTCCTCCAGCAGGGAGCCCGTCGCCAACATGGTATGAGCAGAGTGGACCAGGGAAGGAGTAAAACGAGCCTACTGCTCTTCCTGGCCAGAGTTAACGGTCTATAAACCAGTATAATTTGATTACTAATGTCTGATGAATGTTAAAGGTTGTTTATTTGTTTAAGATACAAGAATAAAAAGGTTTGTTTTGATCAAAACGTGACCTTTAAAAACTCACCTGAGTCACTTTTCTTGGTGTATTTTTTACTCTGACCGCGGATGATGAGAATAAAAACCAGGAGAAGAATGAAGATGAGACCGACCAGAGCGATGACCACCAGGAACCACCACTCCTCATAAAACGGAGAGACTTTCTGGGCTGAAAAACGAACCCACAGAGAGATGTTACATATAAAACATGGTTTATATTTGTGTGAATGGATGTTTTTAGAAGAATGACCTGATATGGAAGGAGACGGGGCGCTCGGGGAGCCGTAGCCGTAGTCGTTAACAGCGATGACTCGGAAGTCGTAGGTCACACCTTCTCGGAGCATGTCCAGATTTAACGTGTAGGACGTCACCTCTTTAGGAATGTCTTTGATGAGGATATCCCACAATCCCTCATCTGGAAGGAAGAGAGTACAAAGTTATTGTTTACAGCAATCCGTCGTCTTCCGTTTATCCAGGGCAAGAAAGGTAGATCTGGTTACCATGGCGAAGGTAGGAACGTAGATCCTGGTTACCATGGTGAGGGTAGTAACGTAGATCCTGGTTACCATGGTGAAGGTAGGAACTTAGATCCTGGTTACCATGGTGAGGGTAGTAACGTAGATCCTGGTTACCATGGTGAGGGTAGTAACGTAGATCCTGGTTACCATGGTGAGGGTAGGAACGTAGATCCTGGTTACCATGGTGAAGGTAGGAACGTAGATCCTGGTTACCATGGTGAGGGTAGTAACGTAGATCCTGGTTACCATGGTGAAGGTAGGAACTTAGATCCTGGTTACCATGGTGAGGGTAGTAACGTAGATCCTGGTTACCATGGTGAGGGTAGGAACGTAGATCCTGGTTACCATGGTGAGGGTAGGAACGTAGATCCTGGTTACCATGGTGAGGGTAGGAACGTAGATCCTGGTTACCATGGTGAAGGTAGGAACGTAGATCCTGGTTACCATGGTGAAGGTAGGAACGTAGATCCTGGTTACCATGGTGAGGGTAGGAACGTAGATCCTGGTTACCATGGTGAGGGTAGGAACGTAGATCCTGGTTACCATGGTGAGGGTAGGAACGTAGATCCTGGTTACCATGGTGAGGGTAGGAACGTAGATCCTGGTTACCATGGTGAGGGTAAGAGAAGCCTGGGCTTCCTGTTTGAGGTTGTTGGCCTGGTGACCCATCCCATGATAAGCAGAAGACGACGAAACGGAGTGGTCTCCAGTGACTGACGTGGTCTCCAGGTGCGTAGATAGTTTTTTTTTCAGTGGTTTAAATTTGGACCATTTCTGTTTTATTTCACTGACAGATCAACGTGTGCCATTCAGAGAGCAGGAGAGGGACAGAGATCAAGTTGGTCAGAGTAAGACCTCCACCATACGCATCTCCAGCCCCAAATTTCTGGTGAGTAACAACATCATCACATATGAACCCCATCATCTGTATGAGGTGTTCTGGAGGTCTGATCGGGGCGGGATGGAGCTCAAGCTGGATTCAATCTGAGACAAAGTGGGGTGTGTAACCTGAAGAAAACGTTTAAAGGGTTAAATCCATACGTCGGTCTCACCTGAAGGTCTGGCTTCGATGACGTAGCGTGTGATCGGTGCACGCCCCTGATCCCCGCTCGTCCAATGCAGCGTGAGAGCACCCCCATACCGGGAAATGAACGGTTCACCAGGCGGTCCCGGGGCACCTGGGAATGTTTGATTATTCCTCTGATTTGATCTGAACGTTAATCAGCTTTAGGGTACCACCCACCTTCTCCGGGTCCGGTGGTGATGTTTGCTTCCACTTCAGGTCCGTACGTCAGAGTTTTGGCACGGATACGGAAGTTATACGTGACTCCGTCGGCCAGGTCTTTGATTTTCATCCAGAGGGGGGCGCTGCCCTTCACATCTACAGTCACTATCTTACTGACACCTGGAGTGCGAGCAGAGGAGTCTGTACGAGAAACACTAGCACTCTAAATACCGTTTCTACACGACACACACACAGTTATAAACACACTGACTACACATCTACTGCTTCTGTTGGAATTTTAATGTCGTTAATCAGGGGTGCCCATCCCGTCCATCCTGGTCTACTGGTACCCAAGGACTGATCCCAAGTCGATCGCCAGGTGTGTAGGGAAGGAGAAAACAAAGATAGGAAGTAGCCAACTCAGTGTATGGCAGCATGTGTGTGTGTGTGTGTGTGCCCGTTCAGAGTCTGCGACGTGAACGCATATTGTTATTCTGTTTTTAATGAACAGCACTTGCGGCTGGTGTGACCCCCTCGCCCAATCCCAAAGCGCAGCATCCCGGGTAGGTATGAGGCTTGGAATGCTGGTCTTGCTATGTGTAGTTTGTATGTTCTACCTGTATATGTGTGGGTTTTCTTTGGTTTCCTCCAAAAACATACATGTTAGCTATGAAATTACTCCTACGAAAGCAGGGGCGGATCCAAGGGGGGCCTTTTGGTCCACAAAAAAAAGTGATCTTACAACTTTAGCCCCTCCCCTTCTTAGAAAATCCTGTGTCTGCCAATGGAAAGAGTGTGTGTGTGGATGGCTGTGCGTTTGGGGTGTGCGAGTGGCCCCGCAGCATACTGGCGGCCTGTTTGGGGTGTACTCCTGCACCCCTGGGACCCAGTTATGGATGGACGGTTCTGAAGATCAATGAATGAACAAGCCCCAAAACTACAAAAACGAATGAGAAGAAAATGGCTGCTAAAGTTAAACCCACAGCCAGCATCACGTTCTAACCCTAACCTCCCAGACTAGGTCGTCCCAGCTCCCTGGGACGCTTTGATCAGTACATCTGAATGTTTTCCTGCCATAGATCCGTTGCCCACCCGAGGTTACAGGAATCTTATGGTTTCTCACCGTCCACCGGCGTGCAGGGCTCGTAAACCAGCCGGTAACCTTCGATGATCCCGTTGGCCTGTTTGGGCTCCGCCCAGGACACGTTGACCGAGGTGGTGGTCAGCTCGCTGAAGTGGATGTAACCGGGGGCGGTCGGGGCTTCAGGAGTGGAAAAAAAAGATTTAGGGTCAGATATCCAAATATGCTGCAGTTTGATTTTTAAAGCAGGGGTCACAATTCGGATCAATTGGCAGGTTGTGTATTTCCCGCTAAGGCCTTCACTGTTGCTCTATCTGCATCGGTAATTCTGTTACGATTATAAGTCTATCTTTGGATCAGAATAATACAGTGACTTTGGCTTATCAAAACTCTCCTTCATAAATCACCAAACAAAAACAACTTGATCTCAATCCCACCCAAAATGCCTCTAGAACTTCTTATGGGGATTATGCAAATGATGGTTTAGCGACTGACTCCTGTAATCTGATCTCCCCTTACACACACGGGGGTTCATGACTGTTTAATCAGCCAACTGCTCGACCGTTTCATCCTTGTTTTATAGGATCATCATCATATGATTTACGTTCCTATCATCACCATGGTAACCAGGATCTACGTTCCTACCCTCACCATGGTAACCAGGATCTATGTTCCTACCCTCACCATGGTAACTAGGATCTACGTTACTACCCTCACCATGGTAACCAGGATCTACGTTCCTACCCTCACCATGGTAACCAGGATCTACGTTCCTACCCTCACCATGGTAACCAGGATCTATGTTCCTACCCTCACCATGGTAACCAGGATCTACATTCCTACCCTCACCATGGTAACCAGGATCTACGTTCCTACCCTCACCATGGTAACCAGGATCTACTTTCCTACCCTCACCATGGTAACCAGGATCTATGTTCCTACCCTCACCATGGTAACCAGGATCTATGTTCCTACCCTCACCATGGTAACCAGGATCTATGTTCCTACCCTCACCATGGCAACCAGGATCTACGTTCCTACCCTCACCATGGTAACCAGGATCTACGTTCCGACCCTCACCATGCTAACCAGGATCTACGTTCCTACCCTCACCATGGTAACCAGGATCTACGCTCCTACCGTCACCATGGTAACCGGGATCTACGTTCCTACCCTCACCATGGTAACCAGGATCTACATTCCTACCCTCACCATGGTAACCAGGATCTACGTTCCTACCCTCACCATGGTAACCAGGATCTATCTTCCTACCCTCACCATGGTAACCAGGATCTACGTTCCTACCCTCACCATGGTAACCAGGATCTATGTTCCTACCCTCACCATGGTAACCAGGATCTACGTTCCTACCCTCACCATGGTAACCAGGATCTACGTTCCTACTGTCACCATGGTAACCAGGATCTATCTTCCTACTGTCACCATGGTAACCAGGATCTATCTTCCTACCCTCACCATGGTAACCAGGATCTATGTTCCTACCCTCACCATGGTAACCAGGATCTACGTTCCTACCCTCACCATGGTAACCAGGATCTACGTTCCTACTGTCACCATGGTAACCAGGATCTACGTTCCTACCCTCACATGGTAACCAGGATCTACGTTTCTACCCTCACCATGGTAACCAGGATCTACGATTCTACCCTCACCATGGTAACCAGGATCTACGTTCCTACCCTCACCATGGTAACCAGGATCTATGTTCCTACCCTCACCATGGTAACCAGGATCTACGTTCCTACCCTCACCATGGTAACCAGGATCTACGTTTCTACCATCACCATGGTAACCAGGATCTACGTTCCTACCCTCACCATGGTAACCAGGATCTATGTTCCTACCCTCACCATGGTAACCAGGATCTATGTTCCTACCCTCACCATGGTAACCAGGATCTACGTTTCTACCCTCACCATGGTAACCAGGATCTATGTTCCTACCCTCACCATGGTAACCAGGATCTACGTTTCTACCCTCACCATGGTAACCAAGGTCTACGTTCCTACCCTCACCATGGTAACCAGGATCTACGTTTCTACCATCACCATGGTAACCAGGATCTACGTTCCTACCCTCACCATGGTAACCAGGATCTATGTTCCTACCCTCACCATGGTAACCAGGATCTATGTTCCTACCCTCACCGTGGTAACTGGGATCTACGTTCCTACCCTCACCATGGTAACCGGGTTTCAGTAAATCTCGGAGCAGAGAAACCCAGTCTGGTTCCTGCTGGATGTTTCAAATTAAGGCCAGTATGAAAAATGTCCGTCTGTGTGACAGCCGTAGGGACCTGAGAGGAATTTAAGACCGTGTCTAACCACATGTAGGTGAGATCTTAAGTTCATTTATAGTCGGTACAAATGATTGGAAGTGAGTAACTGTGAGCAGTTTGAATAAAATCCCTTCAGTGTTTTGGGATCTCGTACGGATGGAGAGTCTGAGTGCTGAATGCCTCGTCTGCACTCTGCGGGCATAAAAATGAGAAAAGCTTATGTTGGCGTCTTTCCCAGGAACTCAAACTTAAAAGCCAAATTCCTGCCTGAGTTTCAGCACTTTGGAAGCTTTGCTGGTGTCAGCAGGGGCAGCGGAGACCGCAAACTCCTTCTGTAAACTGTTTCTTGAGCTGGAACACTGACGTCTTTGTGTCGTTGTGGTGAGCCCCCCGCCCTCCGCCCTCCTCCGCACCCCTCCGCCCCCCTCGAGGCCCTCATCTAATCTCCACGAGTCCCTCACTTAGTATTCTATCTCCCTCTGATGTGAAAGAAGTAAACACCTTCTGTGTGAAGTCTACAGCTTTTATTTCAGCAGCTAACCTGTGGATCGGAAGATAAACCACACTTATTGGTTGTTTTTAGAAGCCGGCCGGAGGGAGGATTAATCCTCATAAACACTACGTTAGTCTGACAGGAGGGTACAGCCTGTACACAGTTAGCACAGGTTGGAGGATTAAGAGTCAGCAGCTGGAAGGGAAAACGCTTTAAAAGCCACATCTGGATTGTGCACCTGCTTGCTGTGTACGACCTCTGGTGGGCAAAGAGCGAGGCCCGTCGCCGGCAGCGTTAAAAGCTGCCACGCTGATCATGTAGGTGGTGTAGCCTGTCAGGTTCTTAAGCTTCACCCCCAGCTCTGGCAGGAAGAGGGTACGAAGGCGCTCCGTCTCGTTCTGAAGCTGAAACTCCCAGAAATAAATCTGAAAATATGAAGAAAATAAATCAGAGGAGAAACAAAAAAATGGAGGAAAAAGAAGAATTTTAAATGAAAACCTTGTAACCCTGGATGTCTCCGTTCTGAGCGTCTGGAGGAGGAGGGTCCCAGGTGACGTCCAGCTGGGTGGCGGTGGAAGACTGGACCAGCACGTTCTGAGGAGGGGCTGTAGGGACTGAAACCAGGAAGCACGTTGAAATAAAACCCATCGGGAGAAAAGAAGGGGTTTCAAACTTCAACCAATTTAGCCTCATTTAATTCACACACCACCATGCGGCGAGGGCTCCCCTTAAAAATGACATGGGGTGTCCTTCACGGATCGCACCGGCAAAGAATGTTCGGCGGTGGAGCAGCCCGGGACAATGAATAGGCCCATAAAGGCTGCTGACCGGGACGAGGAGGTGCCGGTGGGCTGAATCCCAACATGTGAACTACTTTAAGGACTGCCTCTATGCTTCTGCTTCCCTGGCGCTACCCGACAATCACTATTGAAGTGAGGGACTGAGCATGAGCAGACCACGTGGGCTAAAATACCTCCAGCTTAAGCTAAGATATATCAAACAAAATCCATCTATTCTTTCATTTTAACAGGGAGTTTATTTTCATAAAAATGCCACTCTCGGTGGAAGTGAGGGACTGAGTGTGAGCAGAACACCTGTGCTAAAACATTTCTGCTTACATTTAAATGTGGATCTGGGGAAGAACAAAATCCATGGCGAAGAACAACCTAGCATTCAAATAGTATTCAAATCACGGATCACGAATGAGGGACTGAGCATGAGTAGAGCACATGCTCTATACCACAGTACACATTAGTCTGAGTGACATCATCAGTGCTTCCCGGCTTCACTATGGAGCTAAAGATGGTGGACTGCTGGTGTTGTTCCACCACAGTGAAGGATCAACATGTGGAGCTTTTAGTGATTTAAACATCGTTGCCACGGTAACCCACATTCCACCTAGTGGAGAGCCAGCTGTCTAGTGTTCCACCAACGGCTGTTCAAGCTCCACCTAGCCCAACTCAGCACCACCTAGCAGCTGTTCTGAAGCTCTTTAGAGCTCTCTCTTGAACTGCTTGGAGCTACCGGACACACATTCTGAATCTGAATAAAAATAGCAGTTTTTCTACATAATATTCTTGTAAAAACTTTAGTCCTCTAAAACTACAAGGTGGCACCAAAAGCGATTGAGTTTGAGACCCAAAAGAAGTATGAAGCTCCTCACCTGCTTCTCCTACGAACACCTCCTGAGGCGCGCTGCTCGGACCCTCGCCCATGGCGTTGTACACGCTCAGACGGATCTCGTAGCGTTTGTGTTTACTCAGATCTGCAGGAAACAGGACATAGAAAAAAAAGTTAGTACTAAAGTTAGAGATGCTGTCGATGAGAAAAGAGAGCTGGGAGACCGGTCTGGGGTCTGCCTTTAGGACTTCCTGGTGGGTACATCCTGGTTACCATGGTGAGGGTAGGAACATAGATCCTGGTTACCATGGTGAGGGTGGGAACGTAGATCCTGGTTACCATGGTGAGGGTGGGAACGTAGATCCTGGTTACCATGGTGAGGGGAGGAACGTAGATCCTGGTTACCATGGTGAGGGTAGGAACGTAGATCCTGGTTACCATGGTGAGGGTAGGAACTTAGATCCTGGTTACCCTGGTGAGGGTAGGAACGTAGATCCTGGTTACCATGGTGAGGGTAGGAACGTAGATCCTGGTTACCATGGTGAGGGTAGGAACGTAGATCCTGGTTACCGTGGTGAGGGTAGGAACGTAGATCCTGGTTACCGTGGTGAGGGTAGGAACGTAGATCCTGGTTACCATGGTGAGGGTAGGAACGTAGATCCTGGTTACCATGGTGAGGGTAGGAACTTAGATCCTGGTTACCCTGGTGAGGGTAGGAACGTAGATCCTGGTTACCATGGTGAGGGTAGGAACGTAGATCCTGGTTACCATGGTGAGGGTAGGAACGTAGATCCTGGTTACCATGGTGAGGGTAGGAACGTAGATCCTGGTTACCGTGGTGAGGGTAGGAACGTAGATCCTGGTTACCATGGTGAGGGTAGGAATGTAGATCCTGGTTACCATGGTGAGGGTAGGAACGTAGATCCTGGTTACCATGGTGAGGGTAGGAACGTAGATCCTGGTTACCATGGTGAGGGTAGGAACGTAGATCCTGGTTACCATGGTGAGGGTAGGAACGTAGATCCTGGTTACCATGGTGAGGGTAGGAACGTAGATCCTGGTTACCATGGTGAGGGTAGGAACGTAGATCCTGGTTACCATGGTGAGGGTAGGAACGTAGATCCTGGTTACCATGGTGAGGGTAGGAATGTAGATCCTGGTTACCATGGTGAGGGTAGGAACGTAGATCCTGGTTACCATGGTGAGGGTAGGAACGTAGATCCTGGTTACCATGGTGAGGGTAGGAACATAGATCCTGGTTACCATGGTGAGGATAGGAACATAGATCCTGGTTACCATGGTGAGGGTAGGAACGTAGATCCTGGTTACCATGGTGAGGGTAGGAACATAGATCCTGGTTACCATGGTGAGGGTAGGAACGTAGATCCTGGTTACCATGGTGACGGTAGAGCCCTAGAAGCATCTATTTATTTGTCCATTCTTCTGATTCTAAATCCTTCCCCGTTCCTCTAAACAGACATTAAAAAATGAGTCTTACTTACTGTCCAGCTCGTATTGCGTCAGAGAAGACTCGCTCAGGTTCCTGATGCTGTACGGAGCTGCATGCGAACAAAACAAACACGTTACTTCATGACTGTTCAAAACTTCCAGATGACGTAATCACTCACCTGCAAAATCCGCCCAGTTAGGAGACGGACTGTTCACGGTGCGGACGGAGAAGCTCCGAACCCGGTCGTAGTGCAACTCTCGATACCTCACCCTGAATCCCAACAACACCCCGTTGATGTGGTCCTCAGTAGGAGGCTGAAGTGGTTAAAAAAAAAGCGTCTTTATTTCCACATTCTGTCATGGATGTAACATGTTACACCAGGAACGTACCTGCCAGCGGACCAGGACCGAGGTGGTGGTGTGGGGTGTGACCGACAGGATAGTCGGGGCCTTGTCTGGAGCTGGAGGACGTTTAGAGAAATGTGTTAGAACACCATGTGGATGTTTGTCTGCAATCCTGGGATCCAGCTGGGGTAGATTCCGGGAGGATCCCAAGACGTTCCCTGTCCAGCTGTGAGACATAGTCCCTCCAGCAGGTCCGGGGTCAGCCTCTCGGTCTCCTCCTGATGGAACGTGCCCGAACCACCTCACCAACGAGGCACTCAGGCAGCAAATTGAATTTTCAACCCACTATGGAGTTCTCCAGGCTAATCAAGGGCTTCATTTAGCATCCAAATCCGGGTGTACACATACTTCTACACAAACTGAGTAACAGAATGTGTTGATGTGGAACCGGTGTTTGTAAACAAACGAGTTCCTACCGTCCTGCAGCGTGGTGATGGCCTCGCTCTCTGCGCTGTATTCACTGTCTCCGATATCGTTGGTGGCTTTGACCCTAAACTGGTACGAAGTGAAGGGTTTCAACCTTAAAAAAAAAAAAAAACTCAAGTCAGTCTCCTTCTTACCCCGTTCCGTCATCCTCTGCTTGTTCCGGGGTCGGGTCGCGGGGGCAACAGCCTCAAGCAGGCAGCCCAGGCCTCTCTCTCCCCGGCTGCATCCTCCAGCTCACCTGGAAGGATCCCAAGTCGTTCCCCGGCCGGCTGTGAGACATAGTCTCTCCAGCGGGTACGGGGTCTGCCCCTTAGTCTCCTCCCGGTGGGACGTGCCCAAAACACCTTGCCTGCGAGGCGCTCGGGGGGCATCCTGACCAATTGCCCGAACCACCCCATCTGGCTCCTCTCGACCTGGAGGAGGAGCGGCTCGACACCGAGCTCCTCCCGGATGGCAGAGCTCCTCACCCGATCTCTGAGTGAGAGCCCAGCCACCCTGCAGAGGAAGCTCATTTCGGCCGCTAGTACCCGCGATCTCATTCTTTCGGTCACCACCCACAGCTGGTGACCATAGGTGAGGGTAGGAACATAGATCCTGGTTACCATGGTGAGGGTAGGAACGTAGATCCTGGTTACCATGGTGAGGGTAGGAACGTAGATCCTGGTTACCATGGTGAGGGTAGGAACGTAGATCCTGGTTACCATGGTGAGGGTAGGAACGTAGATCCTGGTTACCATGGTGAGGGTAGGAACGTAGATCCTGGTTACCATGGTGAGGGTAGGAACGTAGATCCTGGTTACCATGGTGAGGGTAGGAATGTAGATCCTGGTTACCACGGTGAGGGTAGGAACGTAGATCCTGGTTACCATGGTGAGGGTAGGAACGTAGATCCTGGTTACCATGGTGAGGGTAGGAATGTAGATCCTGGTTACCACGGTGAGGGTTGGAACGTAGATCCTGGTTACCATGGTGAGGGTTGGAACGTAGATCAACTTGTAAATCGAGAGCTTTGCTTTTCGGCTCAGCTCTCTCTTTACCACGACGGACCGATGCAGCGTCCTAGTTATTGCTGATGCTGCACCGATCCGTCTGTCGATCTCCCGCTCCATCCTTCCCCCACTCGTGAACAAGACCCCGAGATACTTAAACTCCTCCACTTGGGGCAGGACCCTGTCCCTGACCCGCAGGGGGTATTCCACCCTTTTCCGGGCGAGGAAGGCGTTAATTCCCATCCCGGCCGCTTCACACTCGGCAGCAAATCGATCCAGTGAGAGCTGGAGATCACGGTCCGATGAAGCCAACAGAACCACATCATCTGCAAAAAGCAGAGATCCGATCCTGAGGTCACCAAACTGGATCCCTCTAACGCCTTGGCTGCTCCTAGATATTCTGTCCATGAAGGTGATGAACAGAATCGGTGACAAAGGGCAGCTTTCTTACCCATCCATCCTTTACGGGGATGCCGGAGCCCAACCCAGCTGATTCAAGGCAAGGGTTAGTTTCTGAGCTTCTTGTCGATCCTGTGTCTCACCTCTCCACGATGTAGGAGTGGGTCTCATGGCTGACCGATGCGGAGTGGACGGTCCAGTTGTTCTCTGGAAGTTCTCTGAACTGGACTGTGTAGTACCGAACCGGGGACAACCCATCGCTGCCAGGCTCCCATGACAACAGCACTCTACGAGCCTGGACTTCCTCTTGTGGTACGACAGGACGGCTGGTCGGCTGCGGGCGAGCTGATGAGACACACACTTCCTTTAGTGACAGTCATTGGTGAAAATAAAGACATTCCGGTTTCAGGATTCACCTCGTTTCTCCGTGGTAACCACCAGCGCCTCGGCGGCCTCGCCCCAACCTTTCCGAGTCTGAGCCGTGAGTCTGAAGACGTAAACGGTTTCCGGCTTCAGGCTGATTGCCGTGTACTGCCGCGCACTGGGGCTCAGCACGTCCACGGTGGCCGCGTTGCTATTGGACGAGTTTCGTCTGAATGTGATCTGATAGGCTGAGAAGTCAAAGCAGACGTAGTAGAGTGTTACAACCTGTTTCCTGGTCTTACCACTCCTCAGTGTCACTTCATCTGATGTCTGAACAAACCCTGACTGTGTACCAGGAATACACGTCAACCACTGGAGGCAGAACAAGTAGATCTCACCCAGGATGATGCCGTTGGGCTGAGCTGGAGGTTGCCAGATGAGTCTGACTGAACTGGTCCGAACTTCTGGGAATAAGATTCCCACCGGAGGGCCCGGTACTGGTGCACAAGAAAAGACAAAGATTTTATAAACGAGTGAAGAAAAAAAACATCTGATTAAAGACGTAAATGATCAGTGGTTCCCAAACTTTTTGGTCTCGTGGACCCTCTAGGCCAGGCATGGGAAACCCACGGTCCGCGGGCCACATGCGGCCCGTTAAACGTTTAAATCTGGCCCACCGAACTTGAAATTTTTTTTCCTGCCATTCTGATGTTTCGTCACTAGATGGTGCCAAATATACAACAACACTGCTCCCATTAAAATGTGTGTGTCTCTGTGATGCCCACGCAGTCAAAATAAACAGTGTGCACATATATGGAAAGCCATCAGGGCCAATACACACATGTAAACAAGCGTGTTAGATGTTAAAACAAACAAAATGTTACATCAAGCATTTAGATTTCAAACCTAGAGCCGCTAGATTTGAAATTTAACACTCTTGATGTAACATTTAGAGCTTGTTTAAAATCTAGCGTCATTCTATCGGTCTAATCTAGAGGTTACCAAAGCATGCCATCCATCTGATCCTGCTAACCCAGGAACCAAAACAAAGCAGACCATGTTCATTTTCCCTGTGAGACGGCACATGCCAGTGGCTCGGCATCCTGACCTTGTTGGCGATGGCCGACTCACTGCCTTCAGTGTGTTTCATTGTTGTGTCAGACAGGTCACATCCAAGGTGGTGTTTACCTCCAGCTTCCTCTACTAGTGAGGGTGTGTACCTTGTTTACCTCCAGCTTCATCTACTAATGAGGGTGTGTACCTTGTTTACCTCCAGCTTCCTCTACTGGTGAGGGTGTGTACCTTGTTTACCTCCAGCTTCCTCTACTGGTGAGGGTGTGTACCTTGTTTACCTCCAGCTTCCTCTACTAATGAGGGTGTGTACCTTGTTTACCTCCACCTTCCTCTACTGGTGAGGGTGTGTACCTTGTTTACCTCCACCTTCATCTACTAATGAGGGTGTGTACCTTGTTTACCTCCACCTTCCTCTACTGGTGAGGGTGTGTACCTTGTTTACCTCCACCTTCCTCTACTGGTGAGGGTGTGTACCTTGTTTACCTCCAGCTTCCTCTACTAGTGAGGGTGTGTACCTTGTTTACCTCCAGCTTCCTCTACTAGTGAGGGTGTGTACCTTGTTTACCTCCAGCTTCCTCTACTAGTGAGGGTGTGTACCTTGTTTACCTCCAGCTTCCTCTACTAATGAGGGTGTGTACCTTGTTTACCTCCAGCTTCCTCTACTAGTGAGGGTGTGTACCTTGTTTACCTCCACCTTCCTCTACTAGTGAGGGTGTGTACCTTGTTTACCTCCAGCTTCCTCTACTAATGAGGGTGTGTACCTTGTTTACCTCCACCTTCCTCTACTGTTGAGGGTGTGTACCTTGTTTACCTCCACCTTCCTCTACTAATGAGGGTGTGTACCTTGTTTACCTCCACCTTCATCTACTAATGAGGGTGTGTACCTTGTTTACCTCCAGCTTCCTCTACTAGTGAGGGTGTGTACCTTGTTTACCTCCACCTTCCTCTACTAATGAGGGTGTGTACCTTGTTTACCTCCACCTTCATCTACTAGTGAGGGTGTGTACCTTGTTTACCTCCAGCTTCCTCTACTAGTGAGGGTGTGTACCTTGTTTACCTCCACCTTCCTCTACTGGTGAGGGTGTGTACCTTGTTTACCTCCACCTTCCTCTACTGGTGAGGGTGTGTACCTTGTTTACCTCCACCTTCCTCTACTGGTGAGGGTGTGTACCTTGTTTACCTCCACCTTCCTCTACTGGTGAGGGTGTGTACCTTGTTTACCTCCACCTTCATCTACTAATGAGGGTGTGTACCTTGTTTACCTCCACCTTCCTCTACTAATGAGGGTGTGTACCTTGTTTACCTCCACCTTCCTCTACTGGTGAGGGTGTGTACCTTGTTTACCTCCACCTTCATCTACTAATGAGGGTGTGTACCTTGTTTACCTCCACCTTCCTCTACTGGTGAGGGTGTGTACCTTGTTTACCTCCACCTGACTATGTCTCTGTTGAAAGAGTCCATTCAACACTCAGTCAGTCACCTTCTTAACCGTCTATCCCTTAAGGGGTGGCCGGGGTGCTGGAGCACACCCAGCTGATTGGAGGCAAGGGGCAGGGTACACACCGACCTGTTCCACACACATACAACCATCCACACCCACACTCATTCCAAGGGGCAATCATGTCGTGGCCAATCAGCCTAACATGCATGTTTATGGAGGAAACCGGAGAAAACCCACACATACGTACATGGGGAGAACATGCAAACTCTACACAGAAAGGACAGTGTTCCAAGTTTTCCAAACCTTGTCCCCACCCGGGATGCGAACCCATGACCCTCTTGCTGTGAGGCCACTGTACTACCCACTGTGCCATGCGTCCATTCAACAGTTTAAATGTTTTTCCTATTTTTTTTCTCCTGTGATCCAATTTTTATCAAGTTTCTGTCAAAATAAGAGCTTTTTTTCTGTTTATGATGTATTTTATATTCTTAATTACTTTTTTTAACACGTCAGCATTTCTTTGAAAAATTAAAAGTTGGTCCTTAGTCTGACCCCAAACTCTGAATAAAAATAATTCATTTTTTATAAACATTTGGGAAACGATCTGATTGGTCAAAATAAAACTTCACCATCATCTAGCGTCCTCTCCAGGATGGGCGGTGAGCTCGTCCTTCCATCTCCGATCCGTGTGAAGGCCAACACCTGGATCTCAAACAGGACGTACTTTCCAAGCCCGGTCAGCTGGACGCTGTGGCTGGTGTTCCCTTCCACGGCCCAGAAACTAGGAGCCAGGTCCGAGTCTTTCTCCTTGTAGACCACCTGAAATATAAAACTCCATGAGTCTCAGAAACATCTGGAACTCTTAGAGGAGGACGTTTATCCTGGATGGGGACCTTGTAGCCCAAAATGAGTCCGTTCCTGTCCGCTTCCTGGACCTCTCCCCATCGGACCAGGATGCTGCTGGAGGTGGTGGCGAATGCGGAGACGTTGGTGGGTCCGCTGGAGGGAACTGCACAAGGAGCACGAACCGTCAGAGGGCAAAACGATGTGTCAAAAATAAATTTATTTCACAACATTTTTATGTAAACCAATCAAAACTTAAAATAAAATACGTTTCTTACCAGATTCTCTGGTCCTGCCATGGACCGCTAGGCTCCAGGGTCCTGATCCGATCCCGTTAACAGCCTGTACTCTGACTTCATACTCTGTCCATTCCTCCAGGTCCTCGATGGTGAACTCTCTTTCCAAACGGTCCATGATGATGTGAGACAGAACCCCCCCTCTGGAGCCGGCTTTGGAGTACTGAATGCGGTACCCCACCAGGTCTGGGTTACCGTTGTATTCCCACTCTGGAAGAGGCTGAAAGGAGTTTCATGTGTTTAAGAAACAAAAAGCTTCAACCTGCTCCACGTCAGACGGGTCGAGGTTCATGGGACATATCTGGATGATAAAAGTGTTACGGATGCATGAACAGCCCGGTTGCATGATTCCTCCACCACATTCTGAGGACGGTGGGTGTAAAAATGATGGTACGTTCCTACCCTCACCATGGTAACCAGGATCTACATTCCTACCCTCACCATGGTAACCAGGATCTACGTTCATACCCTCACCATGGTAACCAGGATCTACGTTCCTACCCTCACCATGGTAACCAGGATCTATGTTTCTACCCTCACCATGGTAACCAGGATCTACATTCCTACCCTCACCATGGTAACCAGGATCTACGTTCCTACCCTCACCATGGTAACCAGGATCTACGTTCCTACCCTCACCATGGTAACCAGGATCTATGTTTCTACCCTCACCATGGTAACCAGGATCTACATTCCTACCCTCACCATGGTAACCAGGATCTACGTTCCTACCCTCACCATGGTAACCAGGATCTACGTTCCTACCCTCACCATGGTAACCAGGATCTACGTTCCTACCCTCACCATGGTAACCAGGATCTATGTTTCTACCCTCACCATGGTAACCAGGATCTATGTTTCTACCCTCACCATGGTAACCAGGATCTATGTTTCTACCCTCACCATGGTAACCAGGATCTACATTCCTACCCTCACCATGGTAACCAGGATCTACGTTCCTACCCTCACCATGGTAACCAGGATCTATGTTTCTACCCTCACCATGGTAACCAGGATCTACGTTCCTACCCTCACCATGGTAACCAAGATCTATAAAGACAGATGGATTGATTCGGTCATCTGATTAGGCTCCCTCCCTCTCTGGTGAGGTGTTCCATCCCCCCAGGAGGAGATCCAAAGGCAGACCCCAGATCTGCTAGAGAGACTATGTCTCACAGCTGGACAGGGAACACCTCAGGATCCTCCTGGGTGAGCTGGAGGATGCAGCCGGGGTGAGAGAAGTCTGGGTTTCCCTTCTCCCGCGACCCAGCCCCGGATAAGCGGAAGACAATTAAACGTAAAGCTTTAAGGTGATAAAATAAAAAGGTCTACCAGTGTGACGTCTCACCATCCAGCGGAGCCACAGGCTCGTCTCGCTCGCCGTCCGCAGTGTGACATTAGCCGGAGAGATGTCTGGAGGGGCCTGGAGGGTCTGGATCTTCCTCGAAGGCTGGCTGGGTGGGCTGGTACCCACAATGTTCACCTGACGCATCCTGAACCTGAAGCATTCACAAAGACTGTTGGTTTCATACGGCGGGTACACCAACACCTCCGAAACGCCCCGAAATAAGAGCCCGCTTTACTTGTAGAAGGTGTAAGGGTTCAGCTCCAGCACCTCCAAAGACCTGGCATCAGGTTCGTTAACCAGCTGCTGGACCATCAGCCATTCTTCATTTTCTCCAACGACTCCGATCTGTGACAGAGACGAGGAGATGGTTCAAACCTGAAGAAGATGTGGATTCTGTTTGTGTGACGGTGAGTCTTTACCTGAGCTTCTACCTGCCAGCGGGAGATAGACGTTTTCCCGTCATACCCGGGTTTGAACTGCAGGTTAACAGAGCGGGGGCCGATGTTAGAGACGGCCAGGTTAGTGGGAGGCCCGGGGAGCTCTGTGGAGGAGAACAGAGAGACAAATATTACGTGTCAACCAAAACGCATCGGCCTGTTCTGGGTTAGACTTTCAGACGCTCGTCATGGAATGATCTACAAGAACCTGAGATGATCCCATTCAATTCATTTTTCCAGCTCTATTCTTCCTGGCTGCTCCACCAAGCAGCAACCTTCCTCTTTGGTCTTCCTCTAGTCCTCTTTCCTGGTGGTTCCAAATCCAGCATCCTTCTTCTGATGTACTCTCTCTCTCTCCTCTGCACATGTCCAAACCATCTCAGTCTGACCTCTCTGACTTTAAAACCTCTAACATGTGCTGTTCCTCTGATCCTGTCCATCCTGGTCACTCCCAGAGAGATCCTCAGCATCTTCATCTCTGCTACAAACATCTCTGTTTCCTGTCTTTTCCTCAGTGACACTGTCTCTAGACCAATCAGCATGGCCGCTCTCACCACACTGTCTCTAGACCAATCAGCATGGCCGCTCTCACCACACTGTCTCTAGACCAATCAGCATGGCCGCTCTCACCATTTTTCATTTTATCTGAAACTCTTCTATCACACATCACACCTGATACTTTTTCCACCCGTTCCAGCCTGCCTGCACACGCTTCTTCACCTCTTTTCCACACTCTCCATTGCTCTGGACTGTTGATCCACCTTCTTTATCTCGTCTCTCTGTAACCTCACTTTTCCATTTGATTCCACCTCGTCTGTCAGCCTGTCTATCACCTGTTAATCCTCTCATGTGTCACACCTTGACGGGGTGGGGTCCAAAACACACTGTCCTACTTGATTCTCTGGTCATATGTTTGTGTTTTACTGACCTGGAGGGACACCGGAGGAGATGGTGGAGGCAGAGAGCTGGCCTTGGCCCTTCGAGGTCATGGCTGCCACCTGGATGGTGTAGGTGGTGAGAGCAGTGAGTCCGGTGACCTTATATTCCTGGGTAACGTTGGGGAGGTAGTGTGTCACTCGCGTGTTGGTCCTGTTAAACTCCTCCCAGGAGATACGAAACCCTGAACAAGAAAAACACACGATTACAACATAGAAAAAGTCAGATTTTAGAGTTTTTCTCAGACAATATGGTGAATTTTTCACAATAAAAAAGCACGACTGTCAGTGTAGATCCTGGTTACCATGGTGAGGGTAGGTGCATAGATCCTGGTTACCATGGTGAGGGTAGGAACGTAGATCCTGGTTACCATGGTGAGGGTAGAAACGTAGATCCTGGTTACCATGGTGAGGGTAGGAACGTAGATCCTGGTTACCATGGTGAGGGTAGGAACGTAGATTCTGGTTACCATGGTGAGGGTAGGAACGTAGACCCTGGTTACCATGGTGAAGGTAGGAACTTAGATCCTGGTTACCATGGTGAGGGTAGGAACGTAGATCCTGGTTACCATGGTGAGGGTAGGAACGTAGATCCTGGTTACCATGGTGAGGGTAGGAACGTAGATCCTGGTTACCATGGTGAGGGTAGGAACGTAGATCCTGGTTACCATGGTGAGGGTAGGAACGTAGATCCTGGTTACCATGGTGAGGGTAGGAACGTAGATCCTGGTTACCATGGTGAGGGTAGGAACGTAGATTCTGGTTACCATGGTGAGGGTAGGAACGTAGATCCTGGTTACCATGGTGAGGGTAGAAACGTAGATCCTGGTTACCATGGTGAGGGTAGGAACGTAGATCCTGGTTACCATGGAGAGGGTAGGAACGTAGATCCTGGTTACCATGGTGAGGGTAGGAACTTAGATTCTGGTTACCATGGTGAGGGTAGGAACGTAGACCCTGGTTACCATGGTGAGGGTAGGAACGTAGATCCTGGTTACCATGGTGAGGGTAGGAACGTAGATCCTGGTTACCATGGTGAGGGTAGGAACATAGATTCTGGTTACCATGGTGAGGCTAGGAACGTAGATCCTGGTTACCATGGTGAGGGTAGGAACGTAGATCCTGGTTACCATGGTGAGGGTAGGAACGTAGATCCTGGTTACCATGGTGAGGGTAGGAACTTAGATCCTGGTTACCATGGTGAGGGTAGGAACGTAGATCCTGGTTACCATGGTGAGGGTAGGAACTTAGATCCTGGTTACCATGGTGAGGGTAGGAACGTAGATCCTGGTTACCATGGTGAGGGTAGGAACGTAGATCCTGGTTACCATGGTGAGGGTAGGAGCGTAGATCCTGGTTACCATGGTAAGAGTGGGAATGTAGAATGACTTGTAAATCGAGTGCTTTGCTCTCGATCGTCGGTAACATCAAAACGTGCACATGACCAAACCTCATTGTGATTGGATCAAACGGTGTGCCAACGTGAAAACTGTTTCTGTTTACCTGTGAGGAGCCCGTTCTTTTCCTGGGGTTCCTTCCAGCTGACCTTTAACGAGGTGTCCAGAATGTCGGTGAAACTGAGATGTCCCACCGCTCCGGGGGCTGTGAAGGCAACACAAACACCCAGTGATGAACCAATCAGTGAGGGATTTAAAACCCAAGAGGAAGTTCAGACGTACTGTCTTCGTGTGTGCGTAACCACTGGGGCGTGCTGCGGGGTCCGTCTCCTGGGGTGGTGAAGCAAAGCACCGACGTGTAGTATTCGGTGTACTTCTTAAGGCCGGAGATGTACCCCACGTGGACCGAGTCTTGGAAGTTAGGACGTGCGGTCACCATGGTGACTTCGTTGGTACGACCTGGTTGCCATGCCAACAGCTGGAGATAGAAACGAGTGTTAGAAGCTTTTATTTTGAAATCTACAATATTTTATTGCATCACACCATGTTGTTTTTGTAAAGGTCTGATCCATCCGACATTTTTTCTCTCAGTGGAAATAGTCTAACCTCTCAGCATTGAGGTTCACTTGTTCTATTTCAATGTCACCCGTTTATTGTGGGCCGAGTCGCCGGGGGCAACAGGCTCAGACAGATAGCCCAGATTTCTCTCACCCTGTCTGCATCCTCCAGCTCATCCGGGAGGATCCTGAGGTGTTCCCTGTCCAGCTGTGAGACAGTCTCTACAGCAGGTCTGGGGTCTACCTCTGGGTCTTCTCCTGGTTGGACGGAACACCTCACTAGTGTGGGAGGCATCCTAACCAGATGCTTGAACCACTCCATCTGGCTTCTCAAGACCCGGAGGAGCAACGGCTCCAATCCAAGCTCCTCCGAATGGCAGAGCTCCTCCCTCTATCTCTGAGAGAGGCACTGCCCACCCTGCAGATGAAGCATTGACTCAGTGCCAGTGTTTGTCCTTGGACCGGGAGAAGCTGGTTCCAATCCCAGTGAGCCCACTCGGTGTCCCTGGACCAGACACCTTACCCCCTAGTTGCTCCCATCATTGGCAAAGTCATGGCAGCCTGCCGCGGTGCCATGCAGCTCAATGATTTCCCCATATGGAATTCTTCATCATCATTAAACCTGCCGTTCTATCAGTGACCACCAGAGAGCACCATCCAGCTGAGTGGACGTACCCACCTTGTACCCCTGGTTGATCCCATTGATGAACTGAGGGCTTGGGGCGCTCCAGGTAAAACGCACCGTGGTGGAGTTGACAGCCTCTGCGTGAACGTTTCCCGGTGGCACGGTGGGCACTGATCAGAAACAAAGAGAAAGAGGGATAAAAGAGGAGGAGGGGGAGAGAGAAAAGCAGCCTCATTTAGAAGAACATGTTTTGTGTCAGATTTTTGGGAGGTGCGAACAATCCGATCAAACATGGCTGCGCCTCAGGCGGCTTCCAGGTAAACCCTGCAGCGCTGTGTTTGAAGTGAGCACGCCATCCTGATGTAACACCGGAAACACTTAGAGAGGGGTCTTTAATGGTCCCTATGTCACTCCCTTTGAATCTGATTCTCTGTGTTTCAACCAAGTGACTGATGGGAAAAAAATCCAATTAATGAGAGCCGAGGAAAACAAGCTGGATGCCCTTGTGTTTGACGATGAGCGTGGCAGAGACACGCATGATGAAATCATCATTCAGATTTCACAGGTTGCCATTCTCTCTCTCTCCTGCTAATTAAACGACTTATCTCATTGTGACCTGGTTTGTTTGTCCGTGCGTCTGACTCTGGATGATCTGGATCATTAACTGACTAATTAATCAGGCATGGCACGAGCCCGCCGACGTTTCCCGGGTTTTAATGAGTGCCAGATACGATCCATCATTTATGAGATATGTGAGGGATTTCATCTGGACATGAAAACGGGACAGACGTAGTTTGGTAAAAGCAGAGTAAAACACACACACACACACACACACACACGTCGAATAGGACAAACAGAATCAGTGATGAAGTTAGAATTGATGAGTATTTCACGCTGCGGCCTTCGACAGGACTCCATCGGGAATCAATCATCCACAAAGAAACTATTTTAATTATAAAACCATATGATTTTTATGAAAAAATAGCTTCAGAATCACAGATTAAAAAAAACAGTCGTTCCGTCGTCTTCCGCTGATCCGGGGGCAACAGACTCAGACCGGAAGCCCAGGCTTCTCTCACCCTGGAGCATCCAGAGGTGTTCCCTGTCCGGCTGCGAGACATAGTCTCCAGCAGGTCAGGGTTTTAGGTTTCTTCCTAGTGGGACAGAACACCAGCGAGGGAGGCATCCTAACCAGATGCCCTAACCACCGCCTTTTGCTTTTCTCGACCCAGAGGAGCAACAGCTCTACTCCACGCTCCTCCAAGATGGCAGACTTCCTCCCTCTATCTCTGAGAGAGAGCAGAGCCACCCTGCAGAGGAAGATCATTTCAGCCGCTTCTATCAAAGATCTCCTTCTGAGTGAGGGTAGGAACGTAGATTCTGGTTACCGTGGTGAGGGTAGGAACGTTGGTCCTGGTTACCATGGGGAGGGTAGGAATGTAGATCCTGGTTACCATGGTGAGGGTTGGAACGAAGATCCTGGTTACCATGGTGAGGGTAGGAACGTAGATCCATGTTACCGTGGTGAGGGTAGGAACGTAGATCTTGGTTACCGTGGTGAGGGTAGGAACGTAGATCCTCGTTACCGTGGTGAGGGTAGGAACGTAGATTCTGGTTACCATGGTGAGGGTAGGAACGTAGATCCTGGTTACCACGGTGAGGGTAGGAACGTAGATCCTGGTTACCATGGTGAGGGTAGGAACGTAGATCCTGGTTACCATGGTGAGGGTATGAACGTAGATCCTGGTTACCATGGTGAGGGTATGAACGTAGATCCTGGTTACCATGGTGAGGGTATGAACGTAGATCCTGGTTACCATGGTGCAGGTAGGAACGTAGATCCTGGTTACCATGGTGAGGGTAGGAACGTAGATCCTGGTTACCATGGTGAGGGTAGGAACGTAGATCCTGGTTACCATGGTGAGGGTAGGAACGTAGATTCTGGTTACCATGGTGCAGGTAGGAACGTAGATCCTGGTTACCATGGTGCAGGTAGGAACGTAGATTCTGGTTACCATGGTGCAGGTAGGAACGTAGATCCTGGTTACCATGGTGAGGGTAGGAACGTAGATCCTGGTTACCATGGTGAGGGTAGAAACGTAGATCCTGGTTACCACGGTGAGGGTATGAATGTAGATCCTGGTTACCATGGTGAGGATAGGATCATAGATCCTGGTTACCATGGTGAGGATAGGATCATAGGTCCTGGTTACCATGGTAAGGGTAGGAATGTAGATCCTGGTTACCATGGTGAGGGTAGGAATGTAGATCCTGGTTACCATGGTGAGGGTAGGAACGTGGATCGACTTGTAAATCCAGAGCTTTTCTTTCTTCACTACAACGAATCAATGCAGCATCATAATTATTGAAGACACAGCCCCCTGGTGGTGATGGTAGGAACATAGAAACTGGTTACCATGGTGAGGGTAGGAACGTGGATCCTGGTTACCATGGTGAGGGTAGGAACGTGGATCCTGGTTGCCTTGGTGAGGGTAGGAACATAGAAACTGGTTACCATGGTGAGGGTAGGAACGTGGATCCTGGTTGCCTTGGTGAGGGTAGGAACGTAGATCCTGGTTACCGTAATGAGGGTAGGAACCTAGATCCTGGTTACCATGGTGAAGGTAGGAATGTAGATCCTTGTTGCCTTGGTGAGGGTAGGAACGTAGATCCTGGTTACCATGGTGAGGGTAGGAATGTAGATCCTGGTTACCATGGTGAAGGTAGGAATGTAGATCCTGGTTACCATGGTGAGGGTAGGAATGTAGATCCTGGTTACCATGGAGAAGGTAGGAATGTAGATCCTGGTTACCATGGCGAGGGTAGGAATGTAGATCCTGGTTACCATGGTTAGGGTAGGAATGTAGATCCTGGTTACCATGGTGAGGGTAGGAATGTAGATCCTGGTTACCATGGTGAGGGTAGGAACGTAGATCCTGGTTACCATGGTGAGGGTAAGAATGTAGATCCTGGTTACCATGGTGAGGGTAGGAATGTAGATCCTGGTTACCATGGTGAGGGTAGGAACGTAGATCCTGGTTACCATGGTGAGGGTAGGAATGTAGATCCTGGTTACCATGGTGAGGGTAGGAACGTGGATCGACTTGTAAATCCAGAGCTTTTCTTTCTTCACTACAACGAATCAATGCAGCATCATAATTATTGAAGACACAGCACCGATCCGTCTGTCGATCTCCCGCTCTATCTTTCCTCCACTCATGAACAAGACCCCAAGCAGGACCCTGCTCCATTTGAGTAGGACCCTGTCCCTGACCTGCAGAGGGCCATACACCCTTTCCCCCGGTGCAGCACCAGTCTCTGATTTGAATGCTCTGATTCCTATCCTGGCCTCTTCACACTTGGCACCAAATCCGTCCACCGAGAGAGCGAGATCACGGACAGATGAAGCCATCAGTACCACATAATTAACAAGACTTTGTTATTGTGATTCTCAAGACAAGGTTTAAAAGTGTTCAAGACACTGCTGGTCAAAAATAAAGTTGATCAGATGTTTGAAACTCTTCACAGCCTCCAACAGAGATCTTCTATTTCGGTGTGCTGCTCCAGGTAAAGGTGGTAAAATATTAACTTCTATGTAGTGTGAGAGATTAAAATCACACAGCTGTAAAATCTAATGAAATAAAACGGAATATTGGACCAAGTGGAGCAGGAAGCTCTCAGAATTTAAACCAGACCTTCATTCATTTATTCTTATTTTTTTTGGATGATGAAGGAATCCGGCTTCACAGACTGGATTTAACATGACAGCAATTGAACAAGACGAGCGCATCGAGCCTTTTAAAGCTTTATATGCAGGTTAAAGGAATTTAAAATCAACCAGGGAGTCTGTGCATCCTTCACGCCCGGGATTAGAACGATACACGTTGAATTTAACATCATTAGGTAGGAATTTTCAACAGAAAAGGTCAGCTTAGGATTATTTATTGAATTTTACAAGCTCTTCACATGTTGGATTTTTTTTGGTTTTGTCAATTTTCAGTTTTGTTTTATTTTTACACTCCATGGTCCATGTCTCACTCTGTTCTTTCCTGTTTTATTTTGAAACACTTACTCTCATCTCCATTCAGGCCATTTTACTTCCTGCCCTGGGTTGTTTCCCACAGGTGTGATTGTCTCATCCTCCCTGATTGTTGAACGTAGATCCTGGTTACCATGGTGAGGGTAGGAACGTAGATCCTGGTTACCATGGTGAGGGTAGCAACATAGATCCTGGTTACCATGGTGAGGGTAGGAACGTAGATCCTGGTTACCATGGTGAAGGTAGGAACGTAGATCCTGGTTACCATGGTGAGGGTAGCAACATAGATCCTGGTTACCATGGTGAGGGTAGCAACATAGATCCTGGTTACCATGGTGAGGGTAGCAACATAGATCCTGGTTACCATGGTGAGGGTAGGAACGTAGATCCTGGTTACCATGGTGAAGGTAGGAACGTAGATCCTGGTTACCATGGTGAGGGTAGGAACGTAGATCCTGGTTACCATGGTGAGGGTAGGAACGTAGATCCTGGTTACCACGGTGAGGGTAGCAACATAGATCCTGGTTGCCATGGTGAGGGTAGGAACGTAGATCCTGGTTACCATGGTGAGGGTAGGAACGTAGATCCTGGTTACCATGGTGAGGGTAGGAACGTGGATCCTGGTTACCGTAATGAGGGTAGGAACCTAGATCCTGGTTACCATAATGAGGGTAGGAACGTAGATCCTGGTTACCATGGTGAAGGTAGGAACGTAGATCCTGGTTACCGTAATGAGGGTAGGAACCTAGATCCTGGTTACCATGGTGAAGGTAGGAATGTAGATCCTGGTTACCATGGTGAAGGTAGGAATGTAGATCCTGGTTACCATGGTGAGGGTAGGAATGTAGATCCTGGTTACCATGGTGAGGGTAGGAACCTAGATCCTGGTTACCATAATCAGGGTAGGAACGTAGATCCTGGTTACCATGGTGAGGGTAGGAACGTAGATCCTGGTTACCATGGTGAAGGTAGGAGCGTAGATCCTGGTTACCATGGTGAGGGTAGGAACGTAGATCCTGGTTACCATGGTGAGGGTAGTAGAAAAAGTTTCAAAAAAGTCTTCTGGACAGTTTAATTCTTCAACGAGACGTTTCGACTTCCATCCGGAAATCATTTTCAATCTGAATGAAATGGACTGGAACCTGGATCCATTTATACTAACCTGAGTAAAAGGTAAAAAAAGTGTAAGAAGGGCTCGACCAATGAGAATGTTCCTTAAGATGGCCGTGAATGGCTCCTATTGTAGCCACAGACCAGTAAACAAACCTATTATAAAAATGCTAAAAGCCTAGTGAAAAGAGAAACCTGCTAACGAGAGGCGTGAAACTGAGTCACGAGGTGTCATCTTTAGTCCATGGCTTCAAAAGGCTGCTATAGATACCGGGCAAAACGTATCTAACGCCTCCATTCCGATTCAGTGAGGGATTCTCTTTCATCACAAAAATGGCTTCTTTCACCCCTCTTTCAAACCAACCTTTCTCTCTACTTAGAATCTTCACCTCACTGTCCTCAAAAGTGTGTTTGGTGGATTTAAGATGTAGATGTACAGCAGACTGTGGACCACTAGAGGCTTCTCTTCTGTGTTGGTAAAGTCTTTTGTGGAGTGGTTGCTTTGTTTCCCCAATGTAGTTTTCTTTGCAGCTCCCTTCACTGCACCGGATCGAATAAACTACATTGCTCTGTTTTTCCGTAGGCATCTTGTCTTTAGGATGTACTAGTTTTTGACGTAATGTGTTGACCGGTTTAAAGAAAACCGGGATGTCATGTTGTCTGAAGATTCTCTGTAACTTCTCGGACAGTCCTGACACGTAGGGAATAGAGACTCCATTTTTTCTCTTCTCAGTTTCTGTTTCCCTCTTCTCATGTTTCTTGGACGCTCTCACCCTATTCAGGGCCCATTTGGGGTAGCCACAGACCGAGAGGGCTTTTCGGACATGCTGTGTCTCCTTCTCCTTAGCCTCTGTGCTCGTGGGTACCTCCTCCGCCCTGTGTTGTAAAGTTCTGATGACACCCAGTTTGTGTTGCAAAGGATGATTAGAGTCAAACTGTAGGTACTGGTCTGTGTGCGTGGGTTTCCTGTATACCTCCAGTTGCAAATTCCCGTCCTCCCCTATGATCACAGCGCAGTCTAAAAAGGCCAACCGGTTGTCCTTGGAGTCTTCACGTGTAAACTTGATGTTCGGATCCACAATGTTGATGTGTGAAGTGAAGGCTTCCAGATATTGCTTGTTGATCTTCACAAAAGTGTCATCAACATAGCGGAACCAGTGACTGGGTGGATTTCCTGGGAATGTGCTCAGGGCTTGCTTCTCAACCTCCTCCATGTAAAGATTAGCTACTATGGGGGACACTAATCTAAGAAGAGAAAAAATGGAGTCTCTATTCCCTACGTGTCAGGACTGTCCGAGAAGTTACAGAGAATCTTCAGACAACATGACATCCCGGTTTTCTTTAAACCGGTCAACACATTACGTCAAAAACTAGTACATCCTAAAGACAAGATGCCTACAGAAAAACAGAGCAATGTAGTTTATTGGATCCGGTGCAGTGAAGGGAGCTGCAAAGAAAACTACATTGGGGAAACAAAGCAACCACTCCACAAAAGACTTTACCAACACAGAAGAGAAGCCTCTAGTGGTCCACAGTCTGCTGTACATCTGCATCTTAAATCCACCAAACACACTTTTGAGGACAGTGAGGTGAAGATTCTAAGTAGAGAGAAAGGTTGGTTTGAAAGAGGGGTGAAAGAAGCCATTTTTGTGATGAAAGAGAATCCCTCACTGAATCGGAATGGAGGCGTTAGATACGTTTTGCCCGGTATCTATAGCAGCCTTTTGAAGCCATGGACTAAAGATGACACCTCGTAACTCAGTTTCACGCCTCTCGTTAGCAGGTTTCTCTTTTCACTAGGCTTTTAGCATTTTTATAATAGGTTTGTTTACTGGTCTGTGGCTACAATAGGAGCCATTCACGGCCATCTTAAGGAACATTCTCATTGGTCGAGCCCTTCTTACACTTTTTTTACCTGTTACTCAGGTTAGTATAAATGGATCCAGGTTCCAGTCCATTTCATTCAGATTGAAAATGATTTCCGGATGGAAGTCGAAACGTCTCGTTGAAGAATTAAACTGTCCAGAAGACTTTTTTGAAACTTTTTCTACTATGGATCACTCCTGGATGAATGAGGGACTACACGGATTTCATGGTGAGGGTAGGAATGTAGATCCTGGTTACCATGGTGAGGGTAGGAATGTAGATCCTGGTTACCATGGTGAGGGTAGGAACGTAGATCCTGGTTACCATAATGAGGGTAGGAACGTAGATCCTGGTTACCATGGTGAGGGTAGGAACGTAGATCCTGGTTACCATGGTGAAGGTAGGAATGTAGATCCTGGTTACCATGGTGAGGGTAGGAACGTAGATCCTGGTTACCATGGTGAAGGTAGGAATGTAGATCCTGGTTGCCTTGGTGAGGGTAGGAACGTAGATCCCGGTTACCATGGTGAGGGTAGGAATGTAGATCCTGGTTACCATGGTGAGGGTAGGAACGTAGATCCTGGTTACCATGGTGAGGGTAGGAATGTAGATCCTGACTTCTACTGCAGTAGGATTCTCTTTCCAGAGTAACTCAGTTGATGGAGTACAGGGTTTTTTCATCTAAAAGCCACTTTTGTAAATCATTTCCAAATCATTCCTCATTTTAAACGGCATGACGCGCTCCAACACGGCTCACATGATGGGGAAGGCACCCACACCACTTCCATGACGACATAAACAAAAGCTAAGACAGTATTTAAATAAGAAGAGAACACATCGAGCATGGTTCTATTTCCTGTCCTCAGCTTGTAGAACAAGAATGGAAGCAGTGAGAAAATCATTTTATGTCCGTGATCGATTAGTCCAGAGATTGTTTGTCTGAAGGTTTAAGGTGATCAAGACGATCAATCAGAAAAGCTGAAAGCTGTTTCTGCTAAATGTCGGATTCTCAGGAGAAAATAGAGCTAAAAACAAGTTTTACTTGGATCAAAATCACCAAAACAAACTGATCAATGAAACCTGTAAGAACGTACCTCCTTGTAGAGTCCACTCGGTCACTTTGTGGCTGAAGGTTCCTCTACCCGCTCCGTTGTAGGCCGCCACCTCAATCTCATAGTTGGTCCAAATGATGAGGTCTTCCAGGAGGAGGCTGGTCTGATCTGGGATGGTGATGTTTTTAATTTGGCAGTCCACCGGGAGCCCGGACAGACAGTACCTGGTGGCAAAGAGACAACGGCTTCATTAATATGATTTCAGGTGGGCACTCATAGGGTTTACTTCGGAGGTGGTTGAGGGAAAGGCCCAGGCTTGGGAGGAGTTCGGCGAGACCATGGAAAACGAATTCCGAATAGTTTCGATGAAATTCTGATCCACCATCTTGCAGCGATGGAGGGGAAAGCAGTGCACCATCAACACCATCTATGGTGGGGATGGAGAGCTGCTGACCTCGACTCAGGACGTTATGAACCAGGATCTACATTCCTACCCTCACCATGGTAACCAGGATCTACGTTCCTACCCTCACCATGGTAACCAGGATCTACGTTCCTACCCTCACCATGGTAACCAGGATCTACGTTCCTACCCTCACCATGGTAACCAGGATCTACGTTACTACCCTCACCATGGTAACCGGGATCTACGTTACTACCCTCACCATGGTAACCAGGATCTACGTTCCTACCCTCACCATGGTAACCAGGATCTACGTTCCTACCCTCACCATGGTAAACCGGGTCTATGTTCCTACACTCACCATGGTAACCAGGATCTACGTTCCTACCCTCACCATGGTAACCAGGATCTACGTTCCTACCCTCACCATGGTAACCAGGATCTACGTTCCTACCCTCACCATGGTAACCAGGATCTACGTTCCTACCCTCACCATGGTAACCAGGATCTACGTTCCTACCCTCACCATGGTAACCAGGATCTACGTTCCTACCCTCACCATGGTAACCAGGATCTACGTTCCTACCCTCACCACAGTAACCATCTGTGGGTGGCGACCAAAACTAAAAGATCGTGGATACAAGCGGCCGAAATGAGCTTCCTCCGCAGGGTGGCTGGGCTCTCACTCAGGGATCGGGTGAGGAGCTCTGCCATCCGGGAGGAGCTCGGTGTCGAGCCGCTCCTCCCCCAGGTTGAGAGAAGCCAGGTGGGGTGGTTCCGGCATCTGGTCAGGATGCCTCCCGAGCACCTCTCTGGTGAGGTGTTTCGGGCACATTCCACCAGGAGGAGACCAAGAGGCAGACCCCGGACCCGCTGGAGAGACTATGTCTCACAGCTGGCTGGGGAACACCTCAGGATCCTCCTTGGTGAGCTGAGGATGCAGCCGGAGTGAGAGAAGCCTGGGCTTCCGGTCTAAGGCTGTTGCCTCTACGACCTGGCCCCGGATAAGCGGAAGACAACGGAACGGAACGGGATTAACAAAGTAATTCTTCTTCCTATTCAAGTCTAGCACAGCCTTCATACCTGATGATGTAGCCTTGTAAAGGACCATTCTGGTGACTCTCCGGTGGTGGCTGCCATTGGATCATGATGGACTGGTTGGTGCGTCCGCTGGCGATGACGGTCTGCGGCGGAGCGCTTGGCGGCTCCTCGGGGAGCGTCAGGCTACAGCAGGAAAATAAAAGTCAAACCACAGACAAAGTGTGGAATCATGCAATAATTATCACTGCTTTCTTTCTCTAGATTTCCTCCACATTTCATCATCAACATCAAATCCTAATAAAGCCAGGTTCTTGTATTTTTTACAACGCTACAAAGGATTGGTGGAGACAGTGAAGGGGTTTCAGAGCCCGCTGTCCGCAGTGGGACGCGGCGCCGTGGCGGGGAAAAGATCAAAGCGGCCCGGGAGAAAACGGAACGCAGGATGGAGGGAAGCAGATTTAAAGGAAACAGATATTCAGAGAGACGTTTACTTTTAGTCAGTTAAAGATGACATAGTCATTTCTTCCCGACATGACGGAGGAGACAAAGTGGAGTGTTTAAGATGAAAGATGTGTGCCGACACCTCCCGCCCCTACGTATGAGGAGGCTCACAGAGGAACCAGGGAATGGTAAAGTGTTCCAGTCAAAGAGCCAGTCAACGAGGTACCTAGGCGGCATGTAGAAGGTTCTAAGGATCTACGTTCCTACCCTCACCATGGTAACCAGGATCTACATTACTACCCTCACCATGGTAACCAGAATCTATGTTCCTATCCTCACCATGGTAACCAGAATCTATGTTCCTATCCTCACCATGGTAACCAGAATCTATGTTCCTATCCTCACCATGGTAACCAGAATCTATGTTCCTATCCTCACCATGGTAACCAGGATGTACATTACTACCCTCACCATGGTAACCAGAATCTATGTTCCTATCCTCACCATGGTAACCAGAATCTATGTTCCTATCCTCACCATGGTAACCAGAATCTATGTTCCTATCCTCACCATGGTAACCAGAATCTATGTTCCTATCCTCACCATGGTAACCAGGATCTACATTACTACCCTCACCATGGTAACCAGGATTTACGTTCCTACCCTCACCACGGTAACCAGGATCTACGTTCCTACCCTCACCATGGTAACCAGGATCTACGTTCCTACCCTCACCATAGTAACCAGGATCTACGTTTCTACCCTCACCATGGTAACCAGGATCTATGTTCCTACCCTCACCATGGTAACCAGGATCTATGTTCCTACCCTCACCATGGTAACCAGGATCTACGTTCCTACCCTCACCATGGTAACCAGGATCTACGTTTCTACCCTCACCATGGTAACCAGGATCTACGTTCCTACCCTCACCATGGTAACCCAAAAGCTGGAGTCTGGAATGGGTCCGCAGTGAAGAACACCAAACTGGTCTCTCTGTATTTTTATTGGCTCCGAGTGAGCGCCTCCAGTTCCTCAAGCGAGCAACCGGACGTTTCCATGGAAACCGCAAAATCACAGGAAGCACCTCCTCTAGACCGTCTCCTTCTCCTCAGCTCCCTCAGGACTGAACCAACTCCTCCAGACACAACGGATGTGGCTCCGAGAGCCAGCGGCTGGTCACGCATGTCAACATGGATGTCAACAGAATGACTCCATAACCAGCTAACCGTTGGAAGCTAGCCCGCAGGTGGAATGTCAACCTGATGCCGGACACCTGCGGTCGTATCCTGATGCCACACACCTGTGGATCGTTCTACCTGCTGCTTATTTAAAGGCAATCACCCCTGACGTCTTTGTTGGGTTATCAGCATCCCTCCCAGTCAGGTCTTCATCGCTCCCTGACCAAGTTTATCATTGAACTGTTATTTTTGTGAATTTTAGTACATTCCTTTCTGTTCATCCTGATTGGCCTGACTCCTGGTAAATGAATCCTATTTATGCCCTGCGTTTGGGTCCACCTCCTCTTTCCACATGCCCACCTCGTAACAGTTATTCTCTGGAAGAACCACAAAGCTTGTTCGTCAGAAGGAAAAAAAAGAATTTCAGCTCATTCCCAGTTTTATCTTTGGAAGTTGTGAAACCAGCTCATCTCTGCCCGTTCCCCCCGGGGCAAAGAGCAAAAAGTAACTTGCAGGATTTCTATTGAGCTGCCAAGATGAGGAAAAGAGAACGGGCTGTTCCGGAGCAATCAGAAAAGCCTCCTGGGTAAACTCTCTTCATGCCAGCCGACACATTAACGTACAGAGTCTGTTTAAGTGTGAGGGAAACTACAGTAAATCTTTTAGTTGTTACAGCAGCGAGCTTTACGAATCATTCATAAAGACGGTTTTAAAACATTCATTTTTACACACAGCCAATCAAACGTGGAACAATCTGGAACCAAAAAAAACACAGAATAGGAAACGTAATGTCGTTGAGTTTTAACAACAGAAGCACCCTTCTGGGGCGTTACCGCCTCCTATGGACACTACCAATCCCTACACCCTACCCATCAATCCTGGTCTTCTAAAGAAACACAGCAACGCCTTTCGACCCCGTCCATGCCCGCCCAATCCCAACACACTCTCCAGATCCATCACCCTCAATATCCCCAACATCATACCCGCTACCCGCGCTCTCCCCCTCATACCCATCACACCTCAATAATACATGTTCAACCATCCCCTACCCAAACTGCCCACACTTCCCATCCAGGTGCCTTCCCGCCACCTTAGGAGAACTATTTAACCCTGTGTGCCCCATCCGCAACCGACCAATCACCACCTGTGCCCTCCTCCCCCGTCGTTGAAACAGCACCTTGGAAATGTAAGGGTATGTTGTTTTGGCTCTCAGACGGAGATACAGGGAGGAGCTCAGAGTAGAGCTGTTGCTCCTCCGGGTCGAGAGAACCAAGATGGGGTGGCTCACCCGAATGCCTCGCTGGTGAGGTGTTCCGGGCATGTCCTACCAGGAGGAGACCCAGAGATAGATCCCCAGACCCGCTGGAGAGACTATGTCTCACAGCTGTACAGGGTACACCTCAGGATCCTTCCAGGTGAGCTAGAGGATGCAGCCGGGGTGAGAGAAGCCTGGGCTTCCAGTCTAAGACTGTTGCCCCCGCAACCCAGCCCCGGTTTAGCGGAACAGAACGTTTCTGTAACGCAGGTACGGGCACCGGATCCCTTCAAAGACGTCACTAATTGGCTGATAGAATTTAAATTATAAACTAATCTTAAGTAAATTTCAGCTGTTTTTTTTTTATAAAATGTTTTTTCTGCCAATCGTGTGTCCGACTGGAATCAGACGGATTTTTCGGAAGAAAATGAACAAAGTAAAGAACTCCGAGCAGCATGAGGTTATCTCGACTACTTGGGAAAGAGATCTGTTTCAGATTCCTGATGGATCCTCTGTGTTTCTGTCCTGGGCGTGGCCAGACTGAGGAGCCCCTCGTGCTTGATCAGCATGTTCACATAAAAATATTCGTTTGTAAGAATGATGGAGGTTAAATAAGTGTTATCTTGTTTTGGTAACGAATTCGTCTCAGTTTACCAAAATTAAAAATCCAGTTTGTGTTTTACCCACCGTTCCGTCTCTTTGCTGAACTGGCCTCGCCCAACGTCGTTGACGGCACACAATCGAAACTGGTAGGAGCGGGCCGGGATGAGCCCACCCACACCCACTCCGCTGGATTCCGGCTCGATGTTTGCAAGCAGCACGGTCCACGGGGCGTCTAAAGAAAAGAGTTACAGAGATAACAAACGTTACATCGAGGGCAGGATTTAAATAATACTGCCAGTTTAATCAAAGGTGGCATAATCTGAGTCGAGGATGGAGCGGGAGATAGACGAACGGATCAGTGCGGCATAATCAAGATGCTACGTTGATTAGTCGTGGTGAAGAAAGAGCTGAGCCGAAAAACAAAGCTCTAGATTTACAAGTCAATCTACGTTCCTACCCTCACCATGGTAACCAGGATCTACGTTCCTACCCTCACCATGGTAACTAGGATCTACGTTCCTACCCTCACCATGGTAACCAGTATCTACGTTCCTACCTTCACCATGGTAACCAGGATCTACGTTCCTACCCTCACCATGGTAACCAGTATCTACGTTCCTACCTTCACCATGGTAACCAGTATCTACGTTCCTACCCTCACCATGGTAACCAGGATCTACGTTCCTACCTTCACCATGGTAACCAGGATCTACGTTCTTAACGTCACCATGGTAACCAGGATCTACATTCCAACCCTCACCATGGTAACCAGGATCTACGTTCCAACCCTCACCATGGTAACCAGGATCTGCTTTCCTACCCTCACCATGGTAACCAGGATCTACGTTCCTACCCTCACCATGGTAACCAGGATCTACGTTCTTACCGTCACCATGGTAACCAGGATCTACACTCCTACCCTCACCATGGTAACCAGGATTTACATTCCAACCCTCACCATGGTAACCAGGATCCACATGCCTACCCTCACCATGGTAACCAGGATCCACATTCCTACCCTCACCATGGCAACCAGGATCTATGCTCCTATCCTTACCATGATCACCAGCTGTGGGTGGTGACGAAATAATGAGATCGCGGATACAAGCGGCTGAAATGAGCTTCCTCCGCAAGGTGGCTGGGCTCTCACAGATCGGGTGAGGAGCTCTGCCATCCGGGAGGAGCTCCGTGTCGAGCCTTTCCTCTTCCAGGTTGAGAGAAGCCAGATGGGGTGGTTCGGGCATCTGGTTCGGATGCCTCCCTAGTTGGTGGGGTCTTTCAAGCACGTCCCACTGGGAGGAGACCAAGAGGCAGACCCCGGACCTGCTGGAGAGACTATGTCTCACAGCTGGACAGGGAACACCTCAGGATCCTCCAGGGTGAGCTGGAGGATGCAGCCGGGTGAGAGAAGCCTGGGTTTCTCGTCTGAGGCTGTTACCTCTGTGACCCGCCCCTGGATAAGCAGAAGACGACAGACCAGAATGGAAGGATCCCAAACTGTGATCCCATCCTAATCTCCAATTCATTTTCCCTCTTAATGGGTTTTCATCTTCGTTTAATAAGAAAAACGGTCCAATTTATTCTCCTTCCCTGAAAAGATTCCCACTTCTTTCATTTTATCTGGTAAACTTTAACGTCGGACATCAAGATAATTCCCATCCTCGGATCATTTGTGATTGCAGATGGAACACAACGGGCAGTTAATGGAACGGGAAATAAATGGAACGCAATAAACAAAAGGAGTTACCGATTAGAGCCGAAAAGAAGAATAAAGATGTTTAAAAACCAGAACTGACTGTTTTCTGAAACCTCCAGGATGTAGCGGATCAACGGGCTGTTTCCATCGAAAGCTTGGGCCCAGGTCACGTTGATGGCTCTTTTCTCTGCCGTGCTGAGGACCGCGATGGGGTTTTCAGGAGCGTGAGGCAACTGTCTGGTTTCAGCAAAGACAAACAGAGAATTCAACACTCAGACCCAGTTTAAAACCTTCCTGTTTGGACCAGTTCATCACCATGCCAGATAGAAACTAGAAGCTGAGGAAATCCTATCTACTGTTCTCTACCACCGTCACCATGGTAACCAGCTGTTGGTGGTGACCGAAAGAACAAGATTTCGGATACAAACGGGTAAAATGAGCCTTCTCTGCAGGGTGGTTGTGCTCTCAATCAGAGATAGAGGGAGTAGCTCTGCCATCCAGAAGGAGCTTGGCATAAAGCCACTCCTCCTCCAGGTCGAGAGAAGCCACAGGGAATGGTTCGGGCGGGCAGGATGCCTCCCGAGCGCCTCGCTGGCGAGGTGTTCCGGGCACGTCCCACTGGGAGGAGACCCAAAGGCAGACCCTCGACCTGCTAGAGAGACTATGTCTCACAGCTGGACAGGGAACGACTCGGGATCCTTCTGGGTGAGCTGGAGGATGCAGCCGGGATGAGAGAAGCCTGGGCTTCTCGTCTGAGGCCGTTACCCCCGGCAACCCGGCCCCGGATTAGCGGAAGACAATGGAACGGATGTACCCACATCCTCCTTGTCTGATCCCTGTCTTTAATCTCGTTCATTCTTCTCTAATGTATTTTTTCCACCACTAGTTGGTACAGTATGATTCACATGGTGTCCACCTCTCTCTTCCTCCTTTGGTTCAGATTCCTGATGCATCCTCTGTGTTTCTGTCCTGGGCGTGGCCAGACTGAGGAGGCCTCTGTGTTTGACACATGGGTTTTGATTCTGGATTTAAAGATGGGGGAGGAGTCAATGTTCTGGATGTCTGGTCGGAGAGAGTTCCAGAGATTGACGTGGGGGGAACGATGAGATGGATGAATGGAAGAAGACGACCTGAGGAGGCGAGAGGAGGTGGCAATCTGTAGGAGGTCAGAGAGATAGGAGGGGTGCGAGGTTGTGGACGGCGTTAAAGGTGAGCGTGAGGATTTGAACCGGGAGCCGGTGAAGTTGCTGACTGTGGACCAGGATGGCAGTGCTGTGGATGGCAGTGCTTTGGATGGTAGTGCTTTGGATGGTAGTGCTGTGGGTACACAGGGACCCACAGAGTAGAATAAGATCATATTTAATTAACAGTCTGCTCATCCCAGGGGAGGGATCCCTCCTCCAAATGGATCCTCACCAGGTTTCTTCCTTTTTTTCCTACTGCTGTTTTTTTTCGAGTTTTTCCTCACGCAGAAGGAGGGTCTAAGGGCAGGGTACCCTTATTTGTGTTCATACATTTTGTCCCTTCTTTGTTTCCGTACTTTTTTTTCAATCAACAAACTGAAATCTGATGAGAGAATTGTTTTGTGATCTTTTGCTGCACAAAAAAAACTGGATTGAAAATAGTTTACCTGACACGAAGGTGGGCGCTGCGGGAGTCGTTGCCCCCGACCGAGGTCACCCTGCAGGTGTAGGTACCGATATCACCCGACCATGTCTGGGAGATGTGTAGAGTCCCATCGGGGTCAAGACGGAGACGAGGTGATGCATTCACATCGATCAGCAGCCCGGCCTTCTCCCATACGTGCCTGCAGGAGAGACACACACACACACACACAAACACACACACACACACACACACACACACACACAAACACAGGTTACCATGGAGCTGTGTGTAACTTTGTTTCTAACAAACAGCTTGTGATGCTGATGATAAAGCTCATCGTAGATCCTGGTTACCATGGTGAGGGTAGAAACGTAGATCCTGGTTACCATGGTGATGGTAGAAACGTAGATCCTGGTTACCATGGTGAGGGTAGGAACGTAGGTCCTGGTTACCATGGTGAGGGTAGGAACGTATATCCTGGTTACCACGGTGAGCGTAGGAACGTAGATCCTGGTTACCATGGTGAGGGTAGGAACGTAGATCCTGGTTACCACGGTGAGGGTAGGAACGTAGATCCTGGTTACCACGGTGAGGGTGAGTGTAAGAACGTAGATGCTGGTTACCATGGTGAGGGTAGGAACGTAGATCCTGGTTACCACGGTGAGGGTAGGAACGTAGATCCTGGTTACCACGGTGAGGGTGAGTGTAAGAACGTAGATGCTGGTTACCACGGTGAGGGTAGGAACGTAGATCCTGGTTACCACGGTGAGGGTGAGTGTAGGAACGTATATCCTGGTTACCACGGTGAGGGTAGGAACGTATATCCTGGTTACCATGGTGAGGGTAGAAACGTAGATCCTGGTTACCATGGTGAGGGTAGGAACGTAGATCCTGGTTACCATGGTGAGGGTAGGAACGTAGATCCTGGTTACCATGATGAGGGTAGAAACGTAGATCCTGGTTACCATGGTGAGGGTAGGAACGTAGATCCTGGTTACCATGGTGAGGGTAGGAACGTAGATCCTGGTTACCATGATGAGGGTAGGAACGTAGATCCTGGTTACCATGGTGAGGGTAGGAATGTATATCCTGGTTACCACGGTGAGTGTAGGAACGTAGATCCTGGTTACCATGGTGAGGGTAGGAATGTATATCCTGGTTACCACGGTGAGTGTAGGAACGTAGATCCTGGTTACCATGGTGACGGTAGGAACGCAGATCCTGGTTACCATGGTGAGGGTAGGAATGTATATCCTGGTTACCATGGTGAAGGTAGGAACGGAGATCCTGGTTACCACGGTGAGGGTAGGAACGTAGATCCTGGTTACCATGGTAAGGGTAGGAACGTAGATCCTGGTTACCATGGTGAGGGTAGGAAGGTAGATCCTGGTTACCATGGTGAGGGTGTTTAACTGTCTATCTTCACTTCCTTGATCACATGCACACACATGAGCCCTTTGTGATTAATCTGTTGTGTGTTGCTGTAATTAAACGGGCTGTCTGAGGTTATCAGGCTGTTTACACATTCATCTGTTTATTCTCAATCTGATCAATGTCGCGGCCCACAGGTGACAGACTCTCTAATAAGCACTGTCTGACCCCCTCTGAGACGGGACCACGTGCTCATTACTGATCCAGATTATGAGCATCAAGGGAAGGATGGGAATTAATTCCTTTAATCTGACTCAGACTTTCATCGCCTCTCAGAGAAGATGAACTTAGAAACTAATTAGACCTGTTTTACATCTAGGATGAGGAAAAAGGTCAGCCTACCTTACGGTGACGCTAGGATCGTGGGTCACACCGCAGCTCATTACCGCCTTCGTTCCTTTGATGACACTCTGGTCCTGTGGTGGTTTGGTGATACGAGTCCGTGCTGTGAAACAAAACAAACACACATGAACCACAGGAAGATATAGAACTGAAAATACTTCAAGAGACAATAACGGGTCCAGTACAACCCGACTCGAGATGCAGAAACACAAAAGAACAATGTCTGTGTTTGTCCCTCAATAGGGGCGTTACTGTGCTGCATTGGAGCGCAGCAGGCAGCCATGATGGCACCAATAGTGGGAGAAGCTAGAGAGTTAGGTGTCTGCTCCAGGGACACCTGGGGGGCTCAAGAGGATTCAAACCGGCTTCTTTGGTGAGGGTAGGAACGTAGATCCTGGTTACCATGGTGAGGGTAGGAACGTAGATCCTGGTTACCATGGTGAGGGTAGGAACGTAGATCCTGGTTACCATGGTGAGGGTAGGAACGTAGATCCTGGTTACCATGGTGAGGGTAGGAGCGTAGATCCTGGTTACCATGGTGAGGGTAGGAACGTAGATCCTGGTTACCATGGTGAGGGTAGGAACGTAGATCCTGGTTACCATGGTGAGGGTAGGAACGTGGATCCTGGTTACCACGGTGAGGGTAGGAACGTAGATCCTGGTTACCACGGTGAGGGTAGGAACGTGGATCCTGGTTACCACGGTGAGGGTAGGAACGTAGATCCTGGTTACCATGGTGAGGGTAGGAACGTACTAGATCCTGGTTACCATGGTGAGGGTAGGAACGTACTAGATCCTGGTTACCATGGTGAGGGTAGGAACGTAGATCCTGGTTACCATGGTGAGGGTAGGAACGTAGATCCTGGTTACCATGGTGAGGGTAGGAACGTACTAGATCCTGGTTACCATGGTGAGGGTAGGAACGTAGATCCTGGTTACCATGGTGAGGGTAGGAACGTAGCTCCTGGTTACCATGGTGAGGGTAGGAACGTACTAGATGCTGGTTACCATGGTGAGGGTAGGAACGTACTAGATCCTGGTTACCATGGTGAGGGTAGGAACGTACTAGATCCTGGTTACCATGGTGAGGGTAGGAACGTAGATCCTGGTTACCACAATGAGGGTAGGAATGTAGATCCTGGTTACCGTGGTGATGGTATGAACATAGATCCTGGTTACCATGGTGAGGGTAGGAATGTAGATCCTGGTTACCGTGGTGAGGGTAGGAACGTAGATACTGGTTACCATGGTGAGGGTAGGAATGTAGATCCTGGTTACCATGGTGAGGGTAGAAATGTTGATCCTGGTTACCATGGTGAGGGTAGGAACATAGATCCTGGTTACCATGGTGAGGGTAGGAACGTAGATCCTGGTTACCATGGTGAGGGTAGGAACGTAGATCCTGGTTACCATGGTGAGGGTAGGAACGTAGATCCTGGTTACCATGGTGAGGGTAGGAACATAGATCCTGGTTACCATGGTGAGGGTAGGAACATAGATCCTGGTTACCATGGTGAGAGTAGGAACGTAGATCCTGGTTACCATGGTGAGGGTAGGAACATAGATCCTGGTTACCATGGTGAGGGTAGGAACGTAGATCCTGGTTACCATGGTGAGGGTAGGAACGTAGATCCTGGTTACCATGGTGAGGGTAGGAACGTAGATCCTGGTTACCATGGTGACAGTACTTTCAGTACGGTTAAGGTGCTGCCCTGCGCAGCTGCCTGCTGCAGTGCTTCCTGTTACTTTCTCTGAGTTTCTGTCTCTTCTTCTGGCTGTTTTGTCTCGTTCTAAAAATTTCATTTTAAGAGCACTTTGGACGTCATTTTGAAACTGGAGGCGCTCATTCGGACCCAGTGAAATACAGAGAGACCAGTTTGGTGTTCTTCACTGCAGCCTGGCTTTGTGACCCATTCCGGACTCCTGCTTTTGGGTTACCAGGTTGGGCTGCCACAGCGCGACCGGACTGGGAATGTTATGTAACATTTAGAACAAGAATAAATCGATGCCAAGACATCAGAGGGATTGTTTACCCCAAACAACGATGTCAGCCGATGCCTCATCGATGCCCCTGGAGTTGCTCGCCATACATGTGTAAGTCCCAGCGTCGGACAGGTGGGAGGGGCTGATGAGGAGGCTCCCTGACTCCAGCAAGGTGAAGCGAGGCTGCTGGACCGAGCCGCTGGCTAACACGCGCTCACCTGCAGGGAGTAAGTTGGTCTGTAACAGTCGGTCTAAATGCAGCAAAAATACATCCTGCCAAACACACATGGCATCCATTCATCCCCGCCCACTGACACACCAACCTTTCTGCCAGGTGATGGCCGGCCGCGGAGCGCCGGAGGTCTCACAGTGCAGAATAACAGACATACCGTCAATCACAGCGCTGTCAGAGGGACCGCTGGTGATGTTGGGGGCGATGCCTGAAAGACGAAAAGAGGGGGGGCGGTCACACACACACAGACGGGTGCACAGACAGGTAAAATGAGGTGAGGCAGGTTAATAATGAGCGACATAAACAGCTTTTGGTTCTAATAAAGCAGCAAAAGCCAAACGTGGAGCCGTTGGGAGCGTGCTGAGGTGGAAGGGGAGCTGGGGGGCGAGGGAGCGGACAGCTGTCAGGTCTCATTTTAGGTGAAAGCTCAGAGATCCCGACATGACACCTTCATCTTTCTGTCTGAGTCTTCTGCTTCTCATTCAGAACAAATAAAAGCCTGAACCACAGAGAAAAGAAACAGTCTGACCTCATCGGGGTTCACTCGCTTCACCATGGGCGGGTATGTTTTGTATTTGTGGGTTAAAATATTCACAACGTTCTGATTGGTTCATTCATATTGACTGCAGGAGTGAGTGTGAACATGACTGGCTGTTGATCCCTCTATGTCAGGGGTGGGCAAAGTTTTAGATTCGTGGGCCACACTAGGTTCTAACATTGGACCAAAGAGGCCGGAACAGGAGCAGAGGGATGGCTCTAGATATGGAAAGCCATCAGGGCCCCTACACACACATTAATCTAAAAACATGCATCTTGTACGCTATGTTTAAAATGTAGGTTTACGTGTGTGTATTGGCCCCGATGGCTTTCCATATTTGCGTACTGTTTATTTTGACAACATGCGCATTACGAACACACACATTTTAATGGGAGCAGTGTTGTTGTATCTTTGGCGCCTTCTAGTGACGAAACGTCAGAACTGCAGGGAAAATAAAACATTAACAAGGTTTATTTATTTTTTTCAGGCCGGATTAAAACGTTTAACGGGCCACATGTGGCCCGCGGGCCATAGTTTGCCCACGCCTGCTCTACGTGGTTGTAAGACCAACTGAAGACCTGTTCAGGTTGGTAAACTGGACCCAGTAGCTGGCAGGAAAAAGTGGCGGAGCTCTACACTCAGTGATTTTCTTGTTTATAATGTAACTAAATATTTTTCTTAAACTCGATACCCGACACTAACGAGGGCACAGAAATAGAAGGTTTACTTACTTGTAACGGCCAGGTACGTGTTAGTCTGGATTTCTCCTGCCAGATTTCGGGCAAAGCACTGAAACATCCCGGTATCATCTGGAACAAGGCCGTTAATCTGAAGGCTGCCACCCACCAAGACCCTGTACCTGGGAATCTTTAACGGGCTGATGGGCACGGCGTCTTTATACCAGATTATTTCAGGCTGCGGAGTTCCTACGACCCAGGGAAGAGGACGTTAGTGACTTCATTGGTTTGTTTTTAAGTATTAGTGATGAATCTCAGCCAACATGGCAGACCTCGTGCCTGACACGGGATGTCCACCACCTTCTCCATCTCTGCTGTGATATGACTCGGTGGTTCTTTGATGAACAGCGGGTATTCTAAGGAGAGGGCACAAACAGACAGAAGTTAGGACCAGTTTGACGCAGCTGTGGGTGAAAAGGAAGTACAATAGAGAGGAATGTCTGTACTTAGTGGAACGACTTACTGTTGTCACCATGGCAACCAGGATCTACGTTCTTACCCTAATCATGGTAACCAGTATCTACATTCCTACCCTCACCATGGTAACCAGGATCTACGTTCCTACCCGCACCATGGTAACCAGGATCTACGTTCCTACCCTCACCATGGTAACCAGGATCTACGTTCCTACCCTCACCATGGTAACCAGGATCTACGTTCCTACCCTCACCATGGTAACCAGGATCTACGTTCCTACCCTCACCATGGTAACCAGTATCTACGTTCCTACCCTCACCATGGTAACCAGGATCTATGTTCCTACCCTCACCATGGTAACCAGGATCTACGTTCCTACCCTCACCATGGTAACCAGTATCTACGTTCCTACCCTCACCATGGTAACCAGGATCTACATTCCTACCCTCACCATGGTAATCAGTATCTACGTTCCTACCCTCACCATGTTAACCAGGATCTACGTTCCTACCCTCAACATGGTAACCAGGATCTATGTTCCTACCCTCACCATGGTAACCAGTATCTACGTTCCTACCCTCACCATGGTAACCAGTATCTACGTTCCTACCCTCACCATGGTAACCAGTATCTACGTTCCTACCCGCACCATGGTAACCAGGATCTACATTCCTACCCTCACCATGGTAACCAGTATCTACGTTCCTACCCTCACCATGGTAACCAGTATCTACGTTCCTACCCTCAACATGGTAACCAGGATCTACGTTCCTACCCTCACCATGGTAACCAGGATCTATATTCCTACACTCACCATGGTAACCGGGATCCATGTTCCTACCCTCACCATGGTAACCGGGATCTACGTTCCTACCCTCACCATGGTAACCAGGATCTACATTCCTCCCCTCACCATGGTAACCAGGATCTACGTTCCTACCCTCACCATGGTAACCAGGATCTACGTTCCTACCCTCAACATGGTAACCAGGATCCACGTTTTTACCCTCACCATTGTAACCAGGATCCATGTTCCTACCCTCACCATGGTAACCGGGATCTACGTTCCTACCCTCACCATGGCAACCGGGATCCATGTTCCTACCCTCACCATGGTAACTGGGATCTACGTTCCTACCCTCACCATGGTAACCAGGATCTACGTTCCTACCCTCACCATGGTAACCAGGATCTACGTTCCTACCCTCACCATGGTAACCAGAATCTACGTACCTACCCTCACCATGGTAACCAGAATCTACGTTCCTACCCTCACCATGGTAACCAGGATCTATGTTCCTACCTTCACCATGGTAACCGGGATCTACGTTCCTACCCTCACCATGGTAACCAGAATCTACGTTCCTACCCTCACCATGGTAACCAGGATCCATGTTCCTACCTTCACCATGGTAACCGGGATCTACGTTCCTACCCTCACCATGGTAACCAGGATCTACGTTCCTCCCCTCACCATGGTAACCAGGATCTACGTTCCTACCCTCACCATGGTAACCAGGATCTACATTCCTACCCTCACCATGGTAACCAGGATCCAAATTTAAAGGCACTGAGATTTAGAATATTTTTTTTGCATGGTATGAGTTTTGTTTTTACCAAGAACATGAAGGTACGCCCCCGCAGTGACAGACGGTACGCTGCTGCTTCGGAGCGACGCCTCACACTCGTAGTAACCACTGTCGCTAACCGCCGGCAGACTGATAACTAACCGGCGACCAAAGTCCCGAATCCCTGCTCCGATCACCACCCCGTCTTTCCTCCATGTTAGACTCATTTTTACAAGCGGTCTGAGAGAGAGAAGATAAACGGAGGTGAGACAAGAAGAAACACCACATCTGATTGGACGTTTAAATCTGAGATAATAATCAAAGCAGGAACAAAGTGAATCAAAGAAAAAATGAAAGTAATCTTCAGACATTTTCACAAAAAACACGATGATCTGTGTCCTTGTTTGAGGAATGCTGCTCACCGTGCGTTGGCGACACACTCCATCACCGCTTCGTTTCTTCCTACTGTCACGCTGGTGTTTTTTGGGGGGATGATGATGGAGGGAGCGATGGGGTCTGCAGGTCCACCGACATCTGTTCCACACACAGAAAAAAAAACATATAAAATCACACCTGCAACTCCTCCTGCCTTAACCACGCCTCTGGAACTCCAAATATGGATCATGTAAATGATGTCATGCATATGTAATGATCATTAAACGAGCCTATGCGTCGTGATCCCCTCCCATCTGGAACACTCCTTCCCTCCTATCCTACCCTCAGCCCTAATTAGGCACACCTGGTTCCAATCTCCAGGTCTGCCTGGTTTCCCTTTGGACGATTTAAAGCCCCCATCTCATGCAAAATAACTTTTTCCACATTGTATCCTCTGCACACACACACGTTTACAACATGCGTTACACCATAGTTATGAAAATATATTGATTTGGTGGAGCGCAGTCACAGACCTGGAACTATGAAAGACCGGGTATCGCTCATCCCCCCGCCCGTCCTGAGAAAGTACAAGCTCCGCTTTCTGCTCTCACTGAGCCGCTATTCCTCCGCCCATCTCTGAGCGGGAGGGGGAAGGCGGGCGTAAACCCGTGCGTAGCTACAAAAAGCGTGTTTCAAGCAAGAAAATAAAAAAGACGCAGAGCAGCGAACCAGCCTGTATATCGGACGTTGAAAGCGAGTTTGTGAGGGCGTAAGGCCGGAGGGGAGGCGGGTGAGGAGGGCGGGCGGGTGGTGAGGAGGGAGGGGGGCGTGTGCCAAGTTCGTCCTGGCTACGTCAAATGCGTCATACTTTAGACATCTGCTCATTGGTTGTTTTGTCTGAGCGTTCCAGAAATCCACAGAAAAACGGGCTAAATCAATCTAGAAAGACACACACACACACACACACACACACACACAACACAAGGCCCGGACATCACTCTTACAAGGTAGAAAACTCTGGAAAGTCGGTTTTGCATGAGATGGACCCTTTAAGCCCTGGTGTCCCTCGCTTCCCTGCTGGATCATTCCTCTGCTGCTTCCTGTGCTCTTGAGCTCATAGCTCTGGTCCTTGTCCTGCTGTGCTCATACCCCTGGCTCCCAGTGCACCCTGCCTTCCTGCTGACCTCTCCCTTCTGGCCCGTCATCATCCAGCCGAGGTCTTCCGCTGGTCAGTCATCTTCCAGAGTTCTGTCTGGTTCTGCACTTCCTTCAATAAGCTGGTTAAAACTGGCACTGCTTCTAGGTCCTACTTCACCACCCTCACCACCATCATGACACTATGCCTCCGGTCACTATTGTGCAGCTGTGGTGACGTCTCCCACAGGGATAGACAGTAAGTGGTGCACTGTTTAAGTGACTGATGCCAAAGAGTCGTCTGAGATTGTGCAGGTCGAAGGCGTTTAGACAAGACCCTACAGAGGGTGCCCAGCACTCACGCTCGGTAAACCATCTTCATGTTGAGGGTCAGAATGAGGCTGTTCCACACATGCTTCATTAGGCACCTGGATCTTAGGCCGGTACTATCGAGATCCCTCACCTATCGCCAGATGGAGCCATTGATGTTCCTAATCAATCTGATTAGGATCACCTGAGGATGATTCCTGATTCCACACACCTGTGCACCCTGCCATCTATTTAAGGGGAATCACCCTGGACTTCCCTGTCGGGTCTTACCATCCCTTACCAGCCACGTCACCCTGGTTGCCTGACCGTGTTTGTTCTTCTTCTTTTGGCTTTTCCCTTCAGGGGGCGCCACAGCAAGTCAGTTTCTTCCATCTAACCCTATCTGCTGCATCCTCTTCAGTCACACCAACTATCTTCATGTCTTCCTTCACTGTATCCATGAACCTCCTCTTTGGTCTTCCTCTAGTCCTCTTTCCTGGTGGTTCCAAACCCAGCATCCTTCTTCTGATGTACTCTCTCTCTCTCCTCTGCACATGTCCAAACCATCTCAGTCTGACCTCTCTGACTTTAAAACCTCTAACATGTGCTGTTCCTCTGATCCTGTTCATCCTGGTCACTCCCAGAGAGATCCTCAGCTTCTTCATCTCTGCTACCTCCATCTCTGCTTCCTGTCTTTTTCTCAGTCTTTTTCTCAGTGCCACTGTTTCTAGACCAATCAGCATGGCCGCTCTCACCACACTGTCTCTAGACCAATCAGCATGGCCGCTCTCACCACACTGTCTCTAGACCAATCAGCATGGCCGCTCTCACCACACTGTCTCTAGACCAATCAGCATGGCCGCTCTCACCACACTGTCTCTAGACCAATCAGCATGGCCGCTCTCAGCACACTGTCTCTAGACCAATCAGCATGGCCGCTCTCACCACACTGTCTCTAGACCAATCAGCATGGCCGCTCTCACCACACTGTTTCTAGACCAATCAGCATGGCCGCTCTCACCACACTGTCTCTAGACAAATCAGCATGGCCTCTCTCACCACACTGTCTCTAGACCAATCAGCATGGCTGCTCTCACCACACTGTCTCTAGACCAATCAGCATGGCCGCTCTCACCACACTGTCTCTAGACCAATCAGCATGGCCGCTCTCACCACGGTTTTGTACACTTTTCCTTTCATTTTATCTGAAACTCTTCTATCACACATCACACCTGATACTTTCCTCCACCCGTTCCAGCCTGCCTGCACACGCTTCTTCACCTCTTTTCCACACTCTCCATTGCTCTGGACTGTTGATCCTAGATACTTAAAATCTTCCACCTTCTTTATCTCTTCTCCCTGTAACCTCACTTTTCCATTTGGATCCCTCTCATTCACACACATGTACTCTGTTTTACTCTGACTAATCTTCAAACCTCCACCTCTCCAGCTTTTCCTCCTCCTCTTTACTCCTTTCACTACAGATCACAATGTCATCTGCAAATGTCACTGACCATGTTTGAACTTTGTTATTATTTGGACTTTCCAAATCCTGAGTTAATCCTGTGCGTTTTGTTTTACAGACTTTCCTGAATTGAGTTGTTCTTGTTTTGAAGTCCTCCTCATCGTTCCTCCTTCCACATCCCATAAACCCTGACAGGTGTCAAACAGGACATGAATACAGAGAGACCAGTTTGGTGTTCTTCACTACAGCCTGGCTTTGTGGACCCATTCCAGACTCCAGCTTTTGGGTTGCCAGGTTGGAGACAGTGTAACCGGACTGGGACGCCGGTGGATAAGGGCGAGGGGGTCGAGGTGTTTCACTTCGGGGATCAATAAAATCTATTCAATTCTAGATCACTTGATTTCCGTAGACGTCAACGTAAACACAAATTTTAACACATGCTTTTTAAACCAGCAGAAGGTAACGTTAAAAACCAGTTTTCACCGCTCTTTATTTTGTATCGTTCACCAGACGTTGGAGCAGTTTTTAGGAACATAATAGAGAGAAACACAGGAGCCGATTAGACGCAGGCGAGCCTCCAGACATCCATCGATTCTTTGCCCTCAATCAGTGATCCCTCACTGAATCCCATCTCATTCTCTACCCCTAGTGGACCACGTCTGCGTGCTGGTGTGTTTAGATGGTGTGTAATGTGTGTCTTTGTGGTTTAAGTCAGGTTAATAAGGTTTCTGAGAAAGTTCTTATTGTTTTATAAGAATTCCAAACGGTTAAAATCTTGATCGTCCTTTCAGATTAAAAGTCGATTTATTAGAATTTAAAAAGTGAAATTATGTTTTTCTTTTAGTTTGAAAGACGTCGAGTTTATAAAAGTGCTTTTTTTTTACAGATTTTTTGCACAAAGACATAAAAATGTTCCATTGGGTTCAGTCGTCTTCCGCTTAATCGAGGCCGATTCGAAGGGGCTACAGCCTCAGACGGAAACTCAGACTTCTCTCACCCCGGCTGCATCCTCCATCTCACCCAGGAGGATCCTGAGGTGTTCCCTGTCCAGCTGGGTGGGACAGAACACCTCACCGGGGAACGACTCAGGATCCTCCTGGGTGAGCTGGAAGATGCAGACGGGTGAGAGAAGCCTGGGCTTCCAATCTGAGGCTGTTGCCCCTGCGACCCAGCCCCGGATGACCAGAAGATGACGTAACGGGAGCTGCAGCTCCTACCACACTCGCTGCAAATGTGATAGGCGGTATGAGTCACAGGGGAGCAGTGGCAGACGTCAGCATTTCCGGGTCCTAGAGGCCTCGTATTGGATCTAGATCTCTGTCTCGGCCTGCTAATTGTGGACCACCTGTTACGGTCCGAGGTCTCTGACTCACTGACTGTAAGACTTTAGATCCCTCTTGAAGGCATCTCTGTACCACCAGGCAAGTTATCCAGTTGGCCGCGTTCCCCTAGCGAGCTCCTCGTAGAGGATGTCTTTTAGAATGCGGCCATCGTCCATCCTGTATACACGGCTGAACCAGCACAGACGCCTCAACCCAAAAAATCTCAGACGTAAGCCAACTTGGTCTCCATCCCACCCCTCCATGCCTCGAGAGCTCCTTACATAGATTATCCAAATGATGATGCAAGGATATTCAGATGAGCCGGTGCCGCCTGTTATTTATCACGACAATGTGGGGTGGTTTGGGCATCTGGTTAGAACGCCTCCCTCACTAGTGAGGTGTTTCCGGTACGTCCCACTAGGAGGAGACCCAGAAGTAGACCCCAGACGTACACCTGAACGCCTCTCTGGTGAGGTGTCCCGTCCCACCAGGAGGAGACCTAGAGGCAGACCCCTGACCTGCTGGAGAGACTATGTCTCACAACTGGATAGGACACACCTCAGGATCCTCCTGGGTGAGCTGGAGGATGCAGCCGGGGCGAGAGAAGTGACTGAGGCTGTTACCCCAGCAACCCGGCAGAAGATGACGGAACAAAACGAGAACATCTAAACCCTTTTAAGGAATGATTTTAAAGCCTTTTTGGGGGTTTTTTAGTCCAGAAATTTCTTTAAAGATCGATCGATTTGATTGGAAGTCAGTTCAAGGCTTCTAAACGAGGGCTCTGATTGGTCAGGTCACATTGCTTTAAATCTGTGTGACTTTCTGAGGAGTTCTGGAGGTTTTAAACCTGCTCTCTTTAAATTGGCTGCTGGTGTTTTCTGAGAAGCTGTGTGACTTTGTTTATTTAAAAGGTGACAGGAGGTGTGGGTGGAAAGCTCGACTTGCAGGCAGGTTGCACCAGCGGAGCCAAACATCATTTGAAAAGCCAAAGACCTTGTGATGTCAGTCTTTATTCCAGTCAACAGGAGTTCTTGTTAAATCATTTCTCGCTTGTTCCGTCAGATTTTCATAAATTTGATGTTTTTGAAGAACTTTGTTTTGGTTTTAAAGCCTCAGAGATTCTTCAAGGTTGGTTTAAAGTCTTAAAATCAGAAATCAAAGAGCAACAGTTTGGAAAACTCTGACTCTAACCACGTGAGACGTGTCCCGGGTGTTTACAGTTCTACATGAAACTCCTGATGCTTCGTTTATTTATCCCTTCTTAATCAATAAGAAGCAGCAGAGCGTCCTGCACCTCCTGAGGAGACAGAGGAAGACTCTGCTGCTGTGGAGGAAGAACAGAGAGGGACAGGAGGGATCTGGACAAGCTGGTCAGGAGGATTAGCTCTATAAGGGACTGTTTTTGTCACGGTTCCCTCGTCCACCACCAGAGAGAACCCGGGGCGTTCTCTAATCTGCCTGATTTCTGACACCTGAAGGTCTTTGTGCAGTAGTCTGCCTTCCCTCCCGTGTCGGGTCGCACCTTCCGTCCCAGCCAGGTCTTCCTGGCTGCCTGACCATGATCAACATGTTGCTGGTGAGGTGTTTCGGGCACGTCCCACTGGGAGGAGACCAAGAGGCAGAGCCCGGACCAGCTGGAGAGACTATGTCTCACAACTGGCAGGGGAACACCTCAGGATCCTTCTGGGTGAGCTGGACGATGCAGCCAAGGTCAGAGAAGCCTGGCCTTCCCGTCTGAGGCTGTTGCCCCAGCGACCCAGCCCTGGATAGACAACGAAATGTTTCTTGTCTTGCAATCAGGTCCTCCTCCTTCTACACCCCCACATCATGACAGCTTTTCGGACTCTGTAGGTCAAGCATCAGAAGAAATCTAATGGGCCAATCAGGATGAGAGGGGAACTAAAGGAGGGAACAGCCAATCAGCACAGAGATAAAGAGGGATGTGACCAATGAGATTGGTCAGGATCACTCAAGCTGCACGAGACCCATAACACCTCACACCCTCTGTTTGAGACAGTGAGGAGCAGAGACAGATACTCCTGCACCCACAGTCTTGGAGGCCTGATCCCATTAGATAACCAATAGCAGCAGCCATATTTGAATATATTTGCATATACATCATTTACATAATCCATATATGGAGTCCTGGAGGCGTGGTTGGAGCGGGATGGAGATAAAACTGAGAATCATCACAGGTGTGATTTAAGAACCTCACAGCAAGAGGGTAAGGGGTGCGAGGCTTAGAACACTGTCCTTTCTGTGTGAAGTTTGCATGTTCCCCCTGTGTATGTGTGGGTTTTCTCTGGTTTCCTCCAAAATCATACATGTTGTTGATTGGCTGCTATGAATGAGTGTGTGTGTGTGGACCCACGACAGACTGGTGACCTGTTCAGGCTTTGAATCACCCGGGATAGGCTCCAGTAGCCCCCCTCAGCCCCGTTAGGAATGGACGTTTCAGAAGATGAATGAATGAAGTCTGTATAACTGAGGTCTCCTAGTGAGACGTGCCAGGTTTGGGACCCTGAAAGACTTTTTGGGTCGATGTCAGACTGGGCATCAGTCCAGACCTTGTGTTATTCAGTACTTACTCTCCACGGTAAGAGTGACCGGCTGGCTGGTTTTGTTCTCGCCGTTCTTGTCGTTGACTGCTTGTGCGTAGTAGCGTCCTGCGTCCGGAGCGACGGTGGAGAGGATGACCAGCGTGTTGTCCAACGTGATGGCGCTGATCGACACAAACACAAACGTTAATAAGAAACGAAAATAAAGTCAGCGTCCAAGGCCTGTTGTGAAAACCTAATCAGTTCATCTATAGTTGGTACTGAGTAGTTTAACTATAATCCCTTCTAATGTTTGGGGGATGATCATTCACACACTTGTTACAGAAGCACAGACACACGGACATCTTACGTCCGTTTTGTTGGCTTTCGCTTATCTGGGGCTGGGTTGCCGGGGGCAACAGCCTCAGATGGGAAGCCTAGGCTTCTCTCACCCTGGCTGCATCCTCCAGCTCACCCGGGAGGATCCTGAGGTGTTCCCTGTCCAGCTGTGAGACAGTTTCTCCAGCAGGTCCAGGGTCTGCCTCTGGGACGGAACACCTCACCAGCGAGGCGTTCGGATCTACGTCTCTAAAGCTAGCTTATGCATCCAAGGGTATGACTGCCAGGGTCCTCGTCCGTTGACTGCCGCCCATCTTCTCCTTTACCCACCCCCCTGCAGGTGGTAAGCCTACAGGAAGGGCGGCACATGTCCCCTGCTTGGCCCCATGGGTAAAAGCCCTGCCACCAAGCGCTCACTCTCGGGCTCCACCTACGAGTCTGGCTCCACAGTAGTCCCAGTGACCTGCGTCCAGGTAAGGGCAACTAAGCCATGCTTGATCTCATCATAGGTAAGTTTTTGAGCTGTGCTTTGCCCCGGGCATCTCTAGTGCTTGATGCCCCTCCTCATTCTGTGGTAAAATAATCCCATTCATGCCACTTTTATTCATTATTCTGCATTAAAACCACAAATAAAACTGACAAACATTCACAGCGTTTCAATCAAACTGTCTGTAAACATAAAAAAGGATCCCGCCCTCGCTCACGCTCGCCCTCCCTCTCGCTCGCCCACCCTCCCTCTCTGGGGTCATTAAAGCAACGACTTGTTCCTCAGCCTGTAAATCCTCAGGGTAAACTGTCACACCAGCGCGATCATAAATTAACTCCAAAACAAACACAAAGACATTTTTTTTATGAGTGTTTTCATCTGCGTGTTAGAAGAACGGCAGAGGTCGGGCTCCTGTTGGGGGCGTGTTTTTAAAACCGTTAGAAGGATCTTTATCTCTTCTGAACCCCGAGGGTTTCCTCATTATTCTGAACTACAAACAGGTTTCATCAAAACAATAAATTAATAGAAATGTTTAAGTGATAGATGTCAGCTGATCGCCTGGAGCCCGAACCGTGGGCGTAGAGTGTAACCTGAACAGATTCTATCTCAGCACGTCGACGGTGCTTCAATCACGAAAAGGAACTCCTTATATGGATTATACAGATGATGTCATGCATAGCTGAGAGTGGTACATGAGCTGGTGGCACCTGGATTACTCAAACGATGACGAGGTGTTACCATACAGCGGTCAGGGTGGCTTCACGTACAAAAGAAAGAGAGTAGAAGACGGTCACCACGTTTTGTTATCTTCCACTTATCCAGGGCTGGGTCACGAGGGCAACAGTCTGAGACGGGAACCCCAGGCTTCTATCAACCCGGCTGCATCCTCCAGCTCACTTGGGGGGATTCTGAGGTGTTCCCTGTCCAGCTGTGAGACATAGTCTCTACAGCAGGTCTAAGACCAGACCTCGGGTTGTCCTCCAGGTGGGACGTGCCAAAAATACCTCCACTTGGGAGGAATCCTAACCAGATGCCTGAACCTCTTCAACTGGAATCTCTCGACCCGGAGGAGCAAAGGCTCTACTCAGAACTCCTCTCTCTATCTCTGAGTGAGAGGAAGAGGGAGAGAATTTCAGCCGCTTGTGTCCAAGATCTCATTCTTTCGATCACCACCCACACTAGTTACCATGGTGAGGGTAGGAATGTAGATCCTGGTTACCATGGTGAGGGTAGGAACGTAGATCTTGGTTACCATGGTGAGGGTAGGAACATAGATCCTGGTTACCATGGTGAGGGTAAGAACGTAGATCCTGGTTACCATGGTGAGGGTAGGAACGTAGATCCTGGTTACCATGGTGAGGGTAGGAAGGTAGATCTTGGTTACCATGGTGAAGGTAGGAACGTAGATCCTGGTTACCATGGTGAGGGTAGGAACGTAGATCCTGGTTACCATGGTGAGGGTAGGAAGGTAGATCTTGGTTACCATGGTGAAGGTAGGAACGTAGATCCTGGTTACCATGGTGAGGGTAGGACCGTAGATCCTGGTTACCATGGTGAGGGTAGGAACGTAGATCCTGGTTACCATGGTGAGGGTAGGACCGTAGATCCTGGTTACCATGGTGAGGGTAGGAACGTAGATCCTGGTTACCATGGTGAGGGTAGGAACGTAGATTCTGGTTACCATGGTGAGGGTAGGAATGTAGATCCTGGTTACCATGGTGAGGGTAGGAATGTAGATCCTGGTTACCATGGTGAGGGTAGGAATGTAGATCCTGGTTACCATGGTGAGGGTAGGAACGTAGATGGACTTGTAAATCTAGAGCTTTACTTTTCCGCTCAGCTCTTTCTTCACCATGACGGACCGATGCAACATCCTGATTATTGCAGACACTGCACCGATTTGTCTGTCAATCTCCCCCCATATCCTTCCACCACTTGTGAACAAGACCCCGAAATACTACACTCCTCCACTTGGAGAAAATGGATGGTTGTCTTTAGAGTATGTTTAAAAGCTACATTTAAATGTGTAAAATGCTCCTCGGATCCAGCGGAGAGAGTCAGCGCCTCGGTGGCGTTAAGCGGATAGGTGGAGATGTTTGTGGAGTGGTTTTTAAATGAGAGCTGACGCTAAGCATGCAGCCAGATTAGACTCTTCTATCTGCCACCATCTGCTTGATCGCTGTGGGATAAACACTCCTGGACAATTAGAGCCGCCGCTCGCTCACAGTCAACAGCCACACAAACACCGACGTGCACACACAACCTTGCATGCCAATGTGGCGTGGCACAGACAGACGATAAAGCAAAGTCCTGCCAGAGACATATTGCTTGTTCTGGATCCTTATTCATGTTCTCTGGTTCGTTTAGTGTCTGCAGTAGAGGCGGGCACAGAAGTTTTAGGAGGCAGGTGTGCTTTCTGTGACTGTGGGTATAAAAGTGTAAGATTAAAGAGGAGGTATCTTGTTTTTGTTTTTCTACATTCCTACCCTCACCATGGTAACCAGGATCTACGTTCCTACCCTCACCATGGTAACCAGGATCTACGTTCCTACCCTCACCATGGTAACCAGGATCTACGTTCCAACCCTCACCATGGTTACCAGGATCTACGTTCCTACCCTCACCATGGTAACCAGGATCTACATTCCTACCCTCACCGTGGTAACCAGGATCTACGTTCCTACCCTCACCATGGTAACCAGGATCTACATTCCTACCCTCACCGTGGTAACCAGGATCTACGTTCCAACCCTCACCATGGTTACCAGGATCTACGTTCCTACCCTCACCATGGTAACCAGGATCTACATTCCTACCCTCACCGTGGTAACCAGGATCTACGTTCCAACCCTCACCATGGTTACCAGGATCTACGTTCCTACCCTCACCATGGTAACCAGGATCTACATTCCTACCCTCACCGTGGTAACCAGGATCTATGTTCCTACCCTCACCATGGTAACCAGGATCTACATTCTTACCCTCACCATGGTAACCAGGATCTTCGTTCCTACCCTCACCATGGTTACCAGGATCTACGTTCCTACCCTCACCATGGTAACCAGGATCTACGTTCCTACCCTCACCATGGTAACCAGGATCTACGTTCCTACCCTCACCATGGTAACCAGGATCTACGTTCCTACCCTCACCATGGTAACCAGGATCTACGTTCTTACCCTCACCATGGTAACCAGGATCTTCGTTCCTACCCTCACCATGGTTACCAGGATCTACGTTCCTACCCTCACCATGGTAACCAGGATCTACGTTCTTACCCTCACCATGGTAACCAGGATCTTCGTTCCTACCCTCACCATGGTTACCAGGATCTACGTTCCTACCCTCACCATGGTAACCAGGATCTACGTTCCTACCCTCACCATGGTAACCAGGATCTACGTTTCTGCCCTCACCATGGTAACCAGGATCTATGTTCCTACCCTCACCATGGTAACCAGGATCTACGTTCCTACCCTCACCATGGTAACCAAGGTCTACGTTCCTACCTTCACCATGGTAACCAGGATCTACGTTCCTACCCTCACCATGGTAACCAGGATCTACGTTCCTACCCTCACCATGGTAACCAGGATCTATGTTCCTACCTTCACCATGGTAACCAGGATCTATGTTCCTACCCTCACCATGGTAACCAGGATCTACGTTCCTGCCTTCACCATGGTAACCAGGATCTACGTTCCTACCCTCACCATGGTAACCAGGATCTACGTTCCTACCCTCACCATGGTAACCAGGATCTACGTTTCTACCCTCACCATGGTAACCAGGATCTACGTTCCTACCCTCACCATGGTAACCAGGATCTACGTTCCTACCCTCACCATGGTAACCAGGATCTACGTTCCTACCCTCACCATGGTAACCAGGATCTACGTTCCTACCCTCACCATGGTAACCAGGATCTACGTTCCTACCCTCACCATGGTAACCAGGATCTACGTTCCTACCCTCACCATGGTAACCAGGATTTACGTTTCTACCCTCACCATGGTAACCAGGATCTACGTTCCTCAAAATGAGTATTCAGTCTTTAAAAATCTTAATCAGTTGTGCCTGATCAGTACATCCTGAACAGACTTGTCTATTCATCCTCTCACACACACACACACACACCCACACACACACACACACACACACACACACACACACACACACACACACAGACGGAGGCTGAGAGCTGTCAGTCTTTCCCATCATAAATTGCGTTCTTTTGTCCGATCTGCTTTAATTGGTTCCCTGCTGGTTTGATCCGGTTCCAGCCTTCAGAGGAATAATAACGTCTACTATTCTGATCAATTTCATTGGAAAAGAAAATCTCACAGACGGATTCAACTTCTTATTCCTCTCAGAAGAGAGAAAAAAAACTTTATCAAACTTTCTCACACACACACACACACACACACACACACACACACACACACACACACACACACAGACTGGAGGCAGACTTACATTCGACTGCTGGAGGGGATCTTTCGTCCATCTCTGAACCAGGTGATCTGAGGTCGAGGGAAGCTGTGGATTCGGGGCGCAGCGAGAAGAGCCCCTTCGCCCTGAGACACCGTCTGAGACCTCTCACCCTCGACAAAACCACCCATATCTGGTTCAAAGAGAAACACATGGAAATAAAACTATAAAGAAAAGAAGACGGAGATGAAGAACTAGAATCAGTTTATTTGATTCGCTAGAATTTTTATTTTATTTTCATGATACAAAACAAAAGCGGGATGCTGGCAGAGTGGGTGGCACAGTGGCCTCAAAGCAAGAAGGTCGTGGGTTCAAATCCTAGGTGTTGACGAGACTTAAATCATTGGTCTTTCTGTGTGTAGTTTGCATGTTCTACTCATGTATGTGTGGGTTTTTCTGGTTTCCTCCAAAAACATACATGTTAGATTTATTGGCTGCCACATGATTTCCCCTAGGAATGAGTGTGTGTGTACGGTACGGTGTGTACGGTGGGGTGTGTGTGGTATGGTGTGTATGAAAACCTCTGATTTTAATCTACATTATAAATAATAAAACCAGCGCCCCTTACAGGCGACTTGGACCTCGGTGCTGCATTGCATGATGGCTCCCACTCGGTTCCTCACGATGCAGCGGTAATGACCTGCATGGGAGCGGTCCAGCGAGGTGATCAGGTACCTGGTGGACACACACACACACACACACACACACACACACACACACACACACACACAGTAAGAATCACAGGTTTTCCATGAGTTTCTCCTCTGAGGGTCCTCTGCATGCCCTGTTTTCTGTTTTATAATACCCTTTATGACAGACTCCTGAAGAGGAATGATGAAAGAAGAAGACTCCAAGCCGCTCAACAACAAACACAGATACTGAATCCTAACAATATAGCCTCTGTCCAGCTGGTTCAGGTGTGAGATAAGGCATCTAGAGTTTGTTCAGCCCAATCAAATTTGCATAGCCAATCAGAATGAGCTATCCAGCCTAGCAACAGAGAAGCCCACCCTAACAACGGAAGTCCTTAAACATCTGTTTTTGGTCAAACTGTTAAACTTCTTTGGTTCGATCAAACTTTGCTTCGCATGAATTTCCAATAATTCAGCATTTAATCTTTTTTCCGTTCCGTTCCATCATCTTCCGCTTGTTCCGGGGTCGGGTCGCAGGGGCAACAGCCTGAAACGGGCAGCCCAGGCCTCTCTTTCCCCGGCTGCATCCTCTAGCTCACCCGGAAAGATCCCAAGTCGTTCCCCGGCCAGCTGTGAGACATAGTCTCTCCAGCAGGTCCGGGGTCTGCCCCTTGGTCTCCTCCCGGTTGGACGTGCCCAAAACACCTCGCCCACGAAGCGCTCGGGGGGCATCGAACCACCCCATCTGGCTCCTGCCGACCTGGAGGAGGAGCGGCTCTACTGCGAGCTCCTCCTGGATTGCAGAGCTCCTCACCCGATCTCTGAGTGAGAGCCCAGTCACCCTGCAGAGGAAGCTCATTTCCGCCGCTTGTACCTGCGATCTCATTCTTTCGATCACCACCCACAGCTGGTTACCATGGTGAGGGTAGGAACGTAGATCCTGGTTACCATGGTGAGGGTAGGAACGTAGATCCTGGTTACCATGGTGAGGGTGGGAACATAGATCCCGGTTACCATGGTGAGAGTAGGAATGTAGATCCTGGTTACCATGGTGAGGGTAGGAACGTAGATCCTGGTTACCATGGTGAGGGTAGGAACGTAGATCCTGGTTACCATGGTGAGGGTAGGAACATAGATCCTGGTTACCATGGTGAGGGTAAGAACGTAGATCCTGGTTACCATGGTGAGGGTAGGAACGTAGATCCTGGTTACCATAGTGAGGGTAGGAACGTAGATCCTGGTTACCATGGTGAGGGTAGGAACATAGATCCTGGTTACCATGGTGAGGGTAGGAACGTAGATCCTGGTTACCATAGTGAGGGTAGGAACGTAGATCCTGGTTACCATAGTGAGGGTAGGAACGAAGATCCTGGTTACCATGGTGAGGGTAGGAACGTAGATCCTGGTTACCATGGTGAGGGTAGGAACATAGATCCTGGTTACCATGGTGAGGGTAGGAACGTAGATCCTGGTTACCATGGTGAGGGTAGGAACGTAGATCCTGGTTACCATGGTGAGGGTAGGAACGTAGATCGACTTGTAAATCTAGAGCTTTGTTTTTCGGCTCAGCTCTCTTTTTACCACGACGGACCGATGCAGCGTCCTAGTTATTGCTGATGCTGCACCAATCCGCCTGTCGATCTCCCGCCCCATCCTTTCTCCAGTCGTGAACAAGACCCCTTTAATCTTTTTATTTCATCAAATCCTAATTTTTACTTCTCATTTGTGTGACAACTTAATCAGAAAATTCCACAACAATGGCACAGTGTGGGCTTTAGACCACACACACACACACACACACACACATCTCTTTAAACTCTGAAAAATGAAACGTTTTCTTCTCCTTCTATCATTTCCCTCCAGGGGGCGCCACATCAATTCAGTTTCTTCCATCTAACCCTATCTCCTGCATCTTCTTCAGTCACACCAACTATCTTCATGTCTTCCTTCACTGTATCCATGAACCTCCTCTTTGGTCTTCCTCTAGTCCTCTTTCCTGGTGGTTCCAAACCCAGCATCCTCTCTCTCCTCTACACACACTAAATTTCAGACCTAGCGCTGGAACTGAAATTTAACACTCTTGATGTAACGCCTAGTGCGCTTGTTTAAAATGTAGTGTGCCAGTAATGGTGCTAAAAGTGGCCCTGATGGTTTTCCATACCCAGATCAAATCTAACACTCCACAGACTGACTTGCTGTAACTGTTTCATCCACACACTGGTCGTTGTTGACTTTTGGTACCGTGGAAAAGAAAGAGGAGGATGAGTACATCTGGATCTCCGTCAGGAGGAGAGTGATGTTGAAGGATCAAAGAACTTTCAGTGCTTGAAAAAAACAATGCTGTTCCGTTCAGTCGTCTTCCGCTCATCCGGGGCTGGGTCACGGAGGCAACAGCCTAAGACGGGAAACCCAGGCGTCTCTCACCCCGGCTGCATCCTCCAGCTCACCCAGAAGGATCCCGACTCGTTCCCCAGCCAGCTGTGAGACATAGTCTCTCTCCAGCAGGTCCAGGGTCTGCCTCTTGGTGTCCTCCTGGTGGGACGTGCCTGAAACACCTCACCAGCAACGCACTTGGGAGGCATCCTGACCAGATGCTCGAACCACCCCATCTGGCTCCTCTTGATCTGGAGGAGGAGCCGCTCGACACCGAGCTCCTCCCGGATGGCAGAGCTCCTCACCCGATCTCTGAGTGAGAGTCCAGCCACCCTGCAGAGGAAGCTCAGCAGGCCAATCAAAAAGTTTGCCCACTTTGTGAGACACAGCTGTGCTGCATTCAAAGACAGCTCAGACTTTTAAACACCTATTTTTTCCACAATAAGAACCATTTAATTTGAGAAACGAGCTTTAAAAATGAATTGGATTTAAATCACTGGGTCAGAATGAACCGACTGAAAAAAAACAGGCTGTAAAACTTAAACTGCAACAAGTCCAGAGACTCTGTGAGTCACACAGCTTCTGATGGAGACGTATAACATCTGAAAGCTTCAACAAACCACAGGAGAGGAGTGAGAATCTGCTGCTAGGATCTCTGAACGATGAACAGAGTGAGATACAAATCCCTCAACGCAACACGTTAGCTGAATAAATCCATGTAAATGAGCCCGAAAAATGAATAAAAAATGAACAGTTCTGCTATTTGTTACAATTAAAGGCTTTTTTTTAAATGTCGTTATGTGAAGAAATAATTTTATCTGATGAATAAATGAAAAAAAAACTCCAGGAGGTCGTGTTTTTTTTTTTAACCTGTATTCCAGAGAGAAGCGTGTGAGTTCGCTGCCGTTGTAAATCCATCTGAACTCCAGAGGCCAGCTTCCTTCAGCCATGCAGGTCAGAACCAAGCGGTTCCCCTCCAGGTGGACCTGCGTCTGAGGGGGCTCCATCTTAAAATAAGGAGGTACGTCATCTACAGAAAGAAGAAAAAGAAGGAAAACTTAGTCTCACATGCAAGGCAAGGCAAGTTTATTTGTAGCACAATTCATACAAAATGTAATTCAAAGTGCTTCATAAGAAAGAAATGAAAAAGAATGCATTAAAATCATAAAACATAGAATCAAAAAGTTTAAAAATTAAATAAATGGAATCATTAAAACAGATAAAAAAAGAGCAATTAATCAAAAGCACAGTTAAACAGAAGTGTTTTCATCCTAGATTTAAACATTGTCAGAGTAGAGGCCTGTCTCACGGCCTCAGGAAGCTTCTCCATGTTTAATCCGGTTCTAGGACATTTCAGCCACGGACATATGAGCCAAAAAACTGCAACCTAGGATATTTGAGCCATGTGCGCCCCCGAATTTAGAACATTTCAGCCACGGACATTTGGGCCAAAAACCTATTTTATGTAGAAAATTGTAATATTTTATGTAAAACATAGTGATTTTTCGTCTCCACAACCTGGTGCTTGACTTAAACATAGGCAAGAAGACCATCCCTGCCTTCCTTCGTGGAGGACAACTAAACTTGTAAAATATTGTGTAAAATTGTTATTGTGTATTATGTAAAATATGTAAAAATTTTATCGTAAATAAACAGTTGCACTACAGAAAAGAATTGCTTTTAGTCTTTAAAAATTTTTATCGTGCAAAAATTTTTATCGTGCTTTTAGTCATTTAAAATTTTTTATCGTAAATAAACAGTTGCGCCCAGGTTGCAGTTTTTCAAATGTCCGTGGCTGAAAAGACCGTTCACCATTTAGTCCTGACTCTAGACACCAGCAGGAGGCCGGTCCCAGAGGTCCTCAGAGTTCTAGATGGTTCATGTTTAGTCCTGACTCTAGACACCAGCAGGAGGCCGGTCCCAGAGGTCCTCAGAGTTCTAGATGGTTCATGTTTAGTCCTGACTCTAGACACCAGCAGGAGGCCGGTCCCAGAGGTCCTCAGAGTTCTAGATGGTTCATGTTTAGTCCTGACTCTAGACACCAGCAGGAGGCCGGTCCCAGAGGTCCTCAGAGTTCTAGATGGTTCATGTTTAGTCCTGACTCTAGACACCAGCAGGAGACCGGTCCCAGAGGTCCTCAGAGTTCTAGATGGTTCATGTTTAGTCCTGACTCTAGACACCAGCAGGAGGCCGGTCCCAGAGGTCCTCAGAGTTCTAGATGGTTCATGTTTAGTCCTGACTGTAGACACCAGCAGGAGGCCGGTCCCAGAGGTCCTCAGAGTTCTAGATGGTTCATGTTTAGTCCTGACTCTAGACACCAGCAGGAGGCCGGTCCCAGAGGTCCTCAGAGTTCTAGATGGTTCATGTTTAGTCCTGACTCTAGACACCAGCAGGAGGCCGGTCCCAGAGGTCCTCAGAGTTCTAGATGGTTCATGTTTAGTCCTGACTGTAGACACCAGCAGGAGGCCGGTCCCAGAGGTCCTCAGAGTTCTAGATGGTTCATGTTTAGTCCTGACTCTAGACACCAGCAGGAGGCCGGTCCCAGAGGTCCTCAGAGTTCTAGATGGTTCATAAGGTACTAACTTTGGTTCTAGACCATGGAGAGACTTAAACACAATCAGAGCAGCTTTAAAGTCTATTCTCTGAGCCACAGGAAGCCAGTGCAGAGACTTTAGCACAGGACTAATGTGATCGTATTTTCTAGTTCTTGTTAGGACTCGAGCAGCAGCATTTTGAATAAACTGCAGCTGTTTTAAAGCCTTTTTGTTCAGACCAGTGAGTAGACCGTTACAATAATCTAACCTACTGGAAACAAATGCATGGATAAGAACCTCTAAGTCTGTTTTAGAAACCAAACCTCTGATTTTGGCTGTTTTTCAGGTGGTAAAAGGCTGCCAGACGCCGGTCTGGCTCATAATTACCGTAATTTCACGACCATTAGACGCACCGTACGAAAAGGCGCAGTCTCAGTCACACACTACCTTGTGTTTTATTTAAGTAGTAACGATACTAAACAAACACATTACCGGTAATAGTCTTTATTCAAATCCATCAAAGTCCTCATCCTCTGTTTCAGAGCAGGTCCACTTCGCTCCTCGCTGTCAAAGTCACTGTCTGTACTGTGCGGCTCCTCAGAAAGGATACCAGCTTTTGGGAAAGCTCAGATAACAGTACCAGCAGACACGTTAGTCCAAGCATCTACAATCCATTGGCAAACTGTAGCGTAACTCGCCCGGCGGCTCGATTCCCATGTTCCTCCACGTAGCTGATTGCCTTCAGCTTAAACTGAGCGTCATAAGCGTGTCTCTTTGCCTTTTTCACGGTTAAAACAGCCATGTTGTTCATACAGCACATACCTTTTTTATACACAATCCACGCCCACACACACTCTTTAATGTTCTCATGCCTTTTCTTTCAGGTCGGCGTCGCCTCACTCACAAGGCGCACCGCACGAAAGAGCGCACCGCTCATTTTGAAGAAAATCTAAGACGTTTATATGCGGCTTATAGCCGTGAAATTACAGTAGTAGTCAGTAGTATTGATGTAAACATGAGTTCTGAGCTATCCAATCAGAGCACCTCTGTGGTCATTTCTACTAAACCTGAAACATGACACCAGGCATCTCGATTGGGTGGACCGACAAGGAGGTGGGATTACTTTTAAAAGCCGTCATCGACTATAAAGTTACTAAAACACAGGAAAATATAGACGATCCAAACAAGGACGTACACCAATGAAGTATGTGCATTACTTGTTGCAGGTAGTGACGCATTTGATCAATTTGCTGCCGAGTGTGAAGCGGCCGGGATGGGAATCAGCGCCTCCAAATCCGAGACCATGGTCCTCGCCCGGAAAAGGGTGGAATGCCCCCTGCGGGTCAGAGACAGGGTCCTGCCCCAAATGGAGGAGTTTAAGTATCTCAGGGTCTTGTTCACGAGTGGGGGAAGGATGGAGCGGGAGATCGACAGGCGGATCGGTGCGGCGTCAGCAATAACTAGGACGCTGCATCGGTCCGTCGTGGTAAAGAGAGAGCTGAGCCGAAAAGCATAGCTCTCGATTTACAAGTCGATCTATGTTCCTACCCTCACCATGGTAACCAGGATCTACGTTCCTACCCTCATCATGGTAACCAGGATCTACGTTCCTACCCTCACCATGGAAACCAGGATCTACGTTCCAACCCTCACCATGGTAACCAGGATCTACGTTCCTACCCTCACCATGGTAACCAGGATCTACATTCCTACCCTCACCGTGGTAACCAGGATCTACGTTCCTACCCTCACCGTGGTAACCAGGATCTACATTCCTACCCTCACCGTGGTAACCAGGATCTATGTTCCTACCCTCACCATGGTAACCAGGATCTACATTCCTACCCTCACCGTGGTAACCAGGATCTACATTCCTACCCTCACCATGGTAACCAGTATCTACATTCCTACCCTCACCGTGGTAACCAGGATCTACGTTCCTACCCTCACCATGGTAACCAGGATCTACATTCCTACCCTCACCATGGTAACCAGGATCTACATTCCTACCCTCACCGTGGTAACCAGGATCTATGTTCCTACCCTCACCATGGTAACCAGGATCTACGTTTCTACCCTCACCATGGTAACCAGGATCTACATTCCTACCCTCACCGTGGTAACCAGGATCTACATTCCTACCCTCACCATGGTAACCAGGATCTACGTTCCTACCCTCACCGTGGTAACCAGGATCTATGTTCCTACCCTCACCATGGTAACCATCTGGGAGGAGCTCGGTGTTGAGCCGCTCCTCCTCCAGGTCGACAGGAGCCAGATGGGGTGGTTCGGGCATCTGGTCAGGATGCCCCCCGAGCACGTCCCACTGGGAGGAGATCAAGGGGCAGACCCCGGACCTGCTGGAGAGACTATGTCTCACAGCTGGCCGGGGAACGACTTGGGATCCTTCCAGGTGAGCTGGAGGATGCAGCCGGGGAGAGAGAGGCCTGGGCTGCCCGTTTGAGGCTGTTGCCCCCACGACCTGACCCTGGAACAAGCGGAAGATGATGGAACGGAACGGTAGTGACGCATTAAAACGCAAAAATGGAGTTTTCATAAACGCCGGTCTTGAGTGAAAAAAACCCTCCATTTTCGTGTGGACGGCCGGCCAAAACGGATAAAAATATGTGTTTTAAAAAAATACCCGTCTACGTGTGGACGGAGCCTAAGTGACAAAGAAAATTAGGCTGCAGGAGAAAAAAAGAGAAAAAAAATCTGGCATTAAAAGCAGAAAAACAAGCCATTTCCATTTTTTTTTGCATTGATTGGGAACTTTGAAGGTCAACAGAAAAATCTGCCGAAAAAAAGCCGGAGGAACGAGTTTACTTCTGCTGAAAAAAAAGGCTTTTTCTTTCTTTCTAAATTGAAATGTGCTGGCAGAGAGGTGGATGAGCAATTTGTGCTGAAGAAGAAGTGTAAATGAACACTTCCATACCTCAAAAACCCACTGAAAGAGGGCAGAGCGGGGGAAGAGGAGCGAGAGGAGGGGGAGAAACAGACAAAGCAGATGGAGAAAAATGCGGCAATAAAAAGGAAAAAATGGAACGCAAGCAAATTAAGGGAAAAAGTAGGAAAGCCATAAAGAAGCAGCAGGAAAAACACAAAGTTTCATCTTAAATCTTTTTTTCTTTGACAGGATGAGTTATGCCGCCTGCTTCCCTTCATTTATCTTTATAGTTCCCTAATGCTGCCAGATTACCCACCACCCGATTACCCACCACCCGATTCCCAAAGGCCCCGTGGAACTTAGAAATATTCAGAGTCGTACCTGAACGCTAAAGAAAAGCAGACCTTAGATCTACGTTCCTACCCTCACCATGGTAACCAGGATCTACGTTCCTACCCTCACCATGGTAACCAGGATCTATGTTCCTACCCTCACCATGGTAACCAGGATCTACATTCCTACCCTCACCGTGGTAACCAGGATCTATGTTCCTATCCTCACCATGATAACCAGGATCTACGTTCCTACCCTCACCATGGTAACCAGGATCTATGTTCCTATCCTCACCATGGTAACCAGAATCTACATTCCTACCCTCACCATGGTAACCAGGATCTATGTTCCTATCCTCACCATGGTAACCAGGATCTACATTCCTACCCTCACCATGGTAACCAGGATCTATGTTCCTATCCTCACCATGGTAACCAGGATCTACGTTCCTACCCTCACCATGGTAACCGGGATCTACCTTCCTACCCTCACCATGGTAACCAGGATCTACGTTCCTACCCTCACCATGGTAACCAGGATCTACGTTCCTACCCTCACCATGGTAACCAGGATCTACGTTCCTACCCTCACCATGGTAACCAGGATCTATGTTCCTATCCTCACCATGGTAACCAGAATCTACATTCCTACCCTCACCATGGTAACCAGGATCTATGTTCCTATCCTCACCATGGTAACCAGGATCTACGTTCCTACCCTCACCATGGTAACCGGGATCTACCTTCCTACCCTCACCATGGTAACCAGGATCTACGTTCCTACCCTCACCATGGTAACCAGGATCTACGTTCCTACCCTCACCATGGTAACCAGGATCTACGTTCCTACCCTCACCATGGTAACCAGGATCTACGTTCCTATCCTCACCATGGTAACCAGAATCTACGTTCCTACCCTCACCATGGTAACCAGGATCTATGTTCCTATCCTCACCATGGTAACCAGGATCTACGTTCCTACCCTCACCATGGTAACCAGGATCTAGGTTCATACCCTCACCATGGTAACCAGGATCTAGGTTCATACCCTCACCATGGTAACCAGAATCTACATTACTACCCTCACCATGGTAACCAGGATCTATGTTCCTACCCTCACCATGGTAACCAGGATCTATGTTCCTACCCTCACCATGGTAACCAGGATCTTGGTTCATACCCTCACCATGGTAACCAGGATCTATGTTCCTTTCCTCACCATGGTAACCAGAATCTACATTCCTACCCTCACCATGGTAACCAGGATCTATGTTCCTACGTTCACCATGGTAACCAGGATCTACGTTCCTACCCTCACCATGGTAACCAGGATCTATGTTTCTACCCTCACCATGGTAACCAGGATCTACGTTCCTACCCTCACCGTGGTAACCAGGATCTACGTTCCTACCCTCACCATGGTAACCAGAATCTACATTCCTACCCTCACCATGGTAACCAGGATCTACGTTCCTACCCTCACCATGGTAACCAGGATCTATGTTCCTACCCTCACCATGGTAACCAGGATCTATGTTCCTACCCTCACCATGGTAACCAGGATCTACATTCCTACCCTCACCATGGTAACCAGGATCTACGTTCCTACCCTCACCATGGTAACCAGGATCTATGTTCCTACCCTCACCATGGTAACCAGGATCTATGTTCCTACCCTCACCATGGTAACCAGTGTGAGTGGTGACCGTAAGAACAAGGTCACGGATAGAAGCGTCTGAAATGATCCTCCTTTGTAGGGTGGCTGGGCTCTCTTTCAGAGATAGAGGGAGGAGCTCTGCCAATCGGAAGGAGCTCAAGGTAGAGCCGTGGCTCCTCCGGATTCACATAAACCAGATCGGGTGGTTTGGGCATCTTGTTAGGATGCCTCCAGAGTGCCCTGCTGGTGAGGCAGACTCGGACCTGCTGGAGAAACTGTCTCACTGTCTGACAAGGAAGACGTCGGGATCCTCCTGGGTGAGCTTGAGGATGCCCCTGTGACCCGGTCCCAGATGAGTGAAACACAACAGAACACGTCTGTAGACACATTTATGTTGTGCTTTTGGGCAAAACAAATAAAACTGAATGAGCTCTAAAATCCAGCGAAGCATTCGTTTTATTAACGCTGATGAAAAAGGTCTGATCAGACGTATTGATCTGTCTGCGATACGCCAGGCGGCGGGCAGCCCTGATGTTTACAACCAACTAATTAAATTTGCATTAATACTTGTGTCAAGAGACCAAAGCTCAGAGCATGGCTGCATGCACATCTGTCCACAGCTGCTGATTTATGGAGGAAATCTCTGCTCTCTGCAGTAAGATTCAGTTCTACAGAAAAAGAGAGGGTCTCCATTCTATCGGTCCATCATAGAGAGGGTCTCCATGTTCTACCGGTCCATCATAGAGAGGGTCTCCATTCTACTGGTCCATCATAGAGAGGGTCTCCATGTTCTACCGGTTCATCATAGAGAGGGTCTCCATTCTACTGGTCCATCACGGAGAGGGTCTCCATGTTCTACTGGTCCATCATAGAGAGGGTCTCCGTGTTCTACCGGTCCATCATAGAGAGGGTCTACATGTTCTACTGGTCCGTCAAGGAGAGGGTCTACATGTTCTACCGGTCCATCATAGAGAGGGTCTCCGTGTTCTACCGGTCCATCATGGAGAGGGTCTACATGTTCTACTGGTCCATCATAGAGAGGGTCTACATGTTCTATCAGTCCATCTTGGAGAGGGTCTCCGTGTTCTACCGGTCCATCATAGAGAGGGTCTCCATGTTCTACCGGTCCATCATTGAGAGGGTCTCCATGTTCTACTGGTCCATCATAGAGAGGGTCTACATGTTCTACCGGTCCATCACGGAGAGGGTCTCCGTGTTCTACCGGTCCATCACGGAGAGGGTCTCCATGTTCTACCAGTCCATCATAGAGAGGGTCTCCGTGTTCTACCGGTCCATCATAGAGAGGGTCTCCATGTTCTACTGGTCCATCACGGAGAGGGTCTCCATGTTCTACCAGTCCATCATAGAGAGGGTCTCCGTGTTCTACCGGTCCATCATAGAGAGGGTCTACATGTTCTACCGGTCCATCATGGAGAGGGTCTACATGTTCTATCAGTCCATCTTGGAGAGGGTCTCCATGTTCTATCAGTCCATCTTGGAGAGGGTCTCCATGTTCTACCGGTCCATCATGGAGAGGGTCTACATGTTCTATCAGTCCATCTTGGAGAGGGTCTCCATGTTCTACCGGTCCATCACGGAGAGGGTCTCCGTGTTCTACCAGTCCATCATAGAGAGGGTCTCCATGTTCTACCGGTCCATCATAGAGAGGGTCTCCATGTTCTACTGGTCCATCATAGAGAGGGTCTCCATGTTCTACCGGTCCATCACGGAGAGGGTCTCCGTGTTCTACCAGTCCATCATAGAGAGGGTCTCCGTGTTCTACCGGTCCATCATAGAGAGGGTCTCCATGTTCTACTGGTCCATCATAGAGAGGGTCTACATGTTCTACCGGTCCATCACGGAGAGGGTCTCCGTGTTCTACCAGTCCATCATAGAGAGGGTCTCCGTGTTCTACCGGTCCATCATAGAGAGGGTCTCCATGTTCTACTGGTCCATCACGGAGAGGGTCTCCATGTTCTACCAGTCCATCATAGAGAGGGTCTCCGTGTTCTACCGGTCCATCATAGAGAGGGTCTACATGTTCTACCGGTCCATCATAGAGAGGGTCTCCATGTTCTACTGGTCCATCATAGAGAGGGTCTACATGTTCTACCGGTCCATCATGGAGAGGGTCTACATGTTCTATCAGTCCATCTTGGAGAGGGTCTCCATGGCCCACGAATGGCCCCCATAAGCTTGCTGTTCAGATAAACAGACGTTCTGTAAAAACTGAGAGTCTCTTATTGATCGTCTGACCCAGAGATGTGAGATTGAAAGACGGGTAATCACCGCTCTGTTCACCTGCTTCTCACACACATTCACATAAACCTGATTATGATTCCCACAACTCTACTTATCACAATCAGAGTGAAGTGTATTATTCTACGAACAAAGACGGTGAAGAACAGGAAGAAGTCGATGGTTTAGAAGAGTTTCACATCAGCAGAAAACGATGCATCATTAGGTTTAAAATCTGAGAAGTTAAAGGAGCGAACACTCCTCAGAGGTATTTACCTCCACCGAGAGACACCACCAATTTTTCTGAGCCATTTCCTCTGGGATGGAAACCTCTTCTCAGAGTGAGACACACCGGAGCAGAGTGGTGCATCCATATGCAGCATGTATGTGTCACACCAGGATGGTGCTCTCTTTCTGCTCCCACAGGGAGATTTTAAACACGGTGTAAAACATGGACGACATGTCTGATCCGGAGTGTGTCCCAGGTGAGGCTGTGTCATCAGAAACACAGCATCTCTTAATGACATCAAACATCTCTCTCACCCGGAACGGCTCGCAGCCACCATTTATAATAATATGTGTACCTGTTCCTTTAAGATGAATGTAAAGTGATCAGTCATTTTTGGTCACCCGAGTGGCGTCATAACGGTTGCTAGGCAACCGTAACCGCGCTACGGTCAGGCGGGAAAAAGTTACAACGCATTTAATAGAGGCGTCAAAATGACGCGTGTGGGAGTCAGAGGAAGAATTACTCATGGCTCGTTTTCAGTCAGTCACAGTCTATCCCTTTTGGGCTTGCGGGGGGTGACAGAGCCCATCCCAGCTGATTCAAAACGAGGGGCAGGGTACACCCCCAACAGGTCGTCAGTCTGTTGGTGGGCCACACACACACACACACACACACACACACACACACACACACACACACACACACACACACACACACACACACACACACTCATTCCTAGGGGCAATCATGTCATGGCTAATCAACCTAACATGTATGTTTTTGGAGGGTGGGAGGAAACCCAGAAAAAACCCATGCAGACACAGGGAGAACATGCAAACTCCACACAGAAAGACCAGTGTGTCAAGCCTTGTGCCCATCCAGGACTTGACCCACCACCTCCTCGCTGTGGGGCCACTGTGCCACCCACTGTGCCTAGATAGAAATTAAATATGATTAAAACTGACATATTTCAATGGGGGGGCGGCACGGTGGCGCAGTGGGTAGCACGGTGCCCTCACAGCAAGAAGGTCGTGGGTTCAAGTCCTGGATGGGGACGAGGCTTGGAACACTATCCTTTCTGTGTGGAGTTTGCATGTTCTCCCCATGTTTGCGTGGGTTTTCTCTGGGTACTCCGGTTTCCTCCCACCCTCCAAAAACATGCATGGTAGGTTGATTGGTTGATGCCAAATTGCCCCTAGGAATGAGTGTGTGGATGGTTGTGTGTGTGTGTGTGTGTGGCCCTGCGACAGACTGGCGACCTGTTCGGGGTGTACCCTGCCCCTTGCCTCGTATCAGCCAGTATGGGCACACGCACCCTCGTAAGGAATAGACGGATAAGAAAATGACTGACTTTAAATGATTTTATTTTAGATTTTCAAGCCTAAAAACTGACTGTAGTTACAGGTCGGATGGCGGTGCCAACCTGGCTGGGTATTTTTATTGCTTAGAGACTAATCCAGATACTTTCTGCGGCAGTTGAAGAAAGCCAAGCTGCCCGCCCAGATGTTGGTGCAGTTTTACAGAGCCATCATCGAGTCCATCCTCACCTCCTCCATCACCATGTGGTACGCTGGAGCCACAGCCAGGGACAAACACAGACTGCAGCGCATTGTGCGCTCCGCAGAGAAGGTGATCGGCTGCAGCCTTCCATCTCTCGAAGACCTGTACGTCTCCAGGACTCGGGGGCGTGCAGGTCGGATAGTAGCTGACCCTTCCCACCCTGGACATGGACTTTTTGAGCGACTCCCCTCGGGCAGGAGGCTCCGGTCCATTCGGACCAGAACGTCCCGCCACAAAAACAGCTTCTTTCCTTCTGCCGTTGGACTTATGAACTCTTTATAACCTGGATCCCCACATCTCTTAGTCACCTCCCTCTTGTCACTTCACTATCTTTATTATTTTCTATTATTTTCTATGACATTGCACTACTTTTCCTTTTCTTCTGAGCACTCTTAGTTTTGTAAAAATTATTATTATTTTTATTTATTTTATTTTTATTATTTTTATTTTATATGTTTGCACACCAGTACCAGAACAAGTTCCTAGTCTCTGATGTTTTTCACTGACATGGCAATAAAAGCATTCTGATTCTGATTCAGAGAAGCAGGGTGTGTCTTAAAGCCTGCTCGGAGCTCACACACGTCTCCCGTGCGAGCTGTGCAGAGCAGCACTCCTCTCCTCTACAGCCAATCTGAGCCTCCGCAGCTCATTCAGCAGATAGAAAAACACCTTCTTCTAACCTGACAGCTGAGGTTGAATGGTGGCTCAACTCCAGTCGGGTCCCCTGCTGCATGGACAGAATTTTAATAGCTGTGAGACAAAGACCACAGGCACTGGGGCAGCTTTATGTAGCAAAGCTCATTGTGCTTTGCTGCACCACGCTGGCATGCAATCACACAGACGCTGCTCACACTCGGCTTTGTCTCAGATTCTTTCCTCCTGCTTCACCTTCCAACCTCGGCTCAGCTGCAGCTCTTCCTGCCCTCCAGTTAATCCCTGGGCACCTTCTACGAGCCTTTGTAACCACATCTTAGTTGCTGCTTGGCAATGTTTGACTAAAATACCCACGAAGATGGTCGTTGGTGGAGCTCCTGCCCGTTTTAACATGTGGTTTTTTTTACTCTGCCGTGTAATCCCTTTCTCCTGGCACCCTTTGTGCCCGTATATTCACGCTCATACAATAAGTTTCCTGCTCCAGTGACCCACTACAATTTACCCCGCGGTGTGTTATGCCATCCAGGAAATTTAAGAGTTGCCATTTAGCCTGTGAGTGGTCTTTAACCTGCAGGATGGGTCATGGTGAGCGTGTTTGATGGAGGTTATGCAACTGTCATGCAAGCGGCAGCCTTGGCCTGGCGATGGCTGGGTGAAAGGAGGGTGAACAAACCAGCTGATGAAACCAATGAATTTATGTGGGACTGAATGTAGAGACGTATCCTCAGGCTTCTTTCACCCCGGCTGCATCCTCCAGCTCACCCAGAAGGATCCCGAGTCGATCCCAACAGCCAGCTGTGAGACATAGTCTCTCCAGCTGTGCCGGGGTCTGCCTCTTGATCTCCTCCCAGTGGGACGTCGCAAAAACACCTCACCAGCGAGGCACTCAGGGGTACATCCTGATAGATGCCTGAACCACCCCATCTGGCTCCTCTCAACCTGGAGGAGGAGCTGCTCGATATCGAGCACCTCCAGGATGGCAGAGCTCCTCACCCGATCTCTGAATGAGAGCCCAGTCACCCTGCAGAGGAAGCTCATTTCGGCTGCTTGTATCCTCGATCTCATTCTTTCGGTCACCACCCACAGCTGGTTACCATGGTGAGGGTAGGAACATAGATCCTGGTTACCATGGTGAGGGTAGGAACGTAGATCCTGGTTACCATGGTGAGGGTAGGAACATAGATCCTGGTTACCACGGTGAGGGCAGAAACATAGATCCTGGTTACTATGGTGAGGGTAGGAACGTAGATCCTGGTTACCATGGTGAGGGTAGGAACGTAGATCCTGGTTACCATGGTGAGGGTAGGAACATAGATCCTGGTTACCACGGTGAGGTCAGAAACATAGATCCTGGTTACCATGGTGAGGGTAGGAACATAGATCCTGGTTACCATGGTGAAGGTAGGAACGTAGATCCTGGTTACCATGGTGAGGGTAGGAACATAGATCCTGGTTACCATGGTGAAGGTAGGAACGTAGATCCTGGTTACCATGGTGAGGGTAGGAACGTAGATCCTGGTTACCATGGTGAGGGTAGGAACATAGATCCTGGTTACCATGGTGAAGGTAGGAACGTAGATCCTGGTTACCATGGTGAGGGTAGGAACATAGATCCTGGTTACCATGGTGAAGGTAGGAACGTAGATCCTGGTTACCATGGTGAGGGTAGGAACGTAGATCCTGGTTACCATGGTGAGGGTAGGAACGTAGATCCTGGTTACCATGGTGAGGGTAGGAACATAGATCCTGGTTACCATGGTGAAGGTAGGAACGTAGATCCTGGTTACCATGGTGAGGGTAGGAACGTAGATCCTGGTTACCATGGTGAGGGTAGGAACATAGATCCTGGTTACCATGGTGAAGGTAGGAACGTAGATCCTGGTTACCATGGTGAGGGTAGGAACATAGATCCTGGTTACCATAGTGAAGGTAGGAACATAGATCCTGGTTACCATGGTGAAGGTAGGAACGTAGATCCTGGTTACCATGGTGAGGGTAGGAACGTAGATCCTGGTTACCATGGTGAGGGTAGGAACGTAGATCCTGGTTACCACGGTGAGGGCAGAAACATAGGTCCTGGTTACCATGGTGAGGGTAGGAACGTAGATCCTGGTTACCATGGTGAGGGTTGGAACGTAGATCGACTTGTAAATCGAGAGCTTTGCTTTTCGGCTCAGCTCTCTCTTTACCATGACAAACGATCACGATGCAGCGTCCTAGTTATTGCTGACGCCGCACCGATCTGCCTGTGAAGTTCGATTCTTATATTTGAAATGAATGAAACTCTTAATGAAACTAAAGAAAACATCTATAGAGCTCCTCACTGCAATGTGAAGGTCAGGCCCATCGCGGCGGTAACAGAATCAGATTTACACTCAGAAAGCCGGGCTGCATGAGAGGATGGATTAGCAGAGAGGCAGTGATAGATGGAGAAGGAAACCTCGGCTTTAATGGCTAAAACAAAGAGAGATTGGGAAGTGATGGAGAGGCACGATGAGGATGACAAACTGAGATGTGGCGAGTGAGAAATGAAAGGAGCTAGCGTGTCCTCCAACGTCAGCAAGGTGAAGAGAGTCGTTAGTGGAGAGGACGAACAAGACGGAGAGCTGCTAACACATCCACATAAACATCCAGCGGATCAGTATCTGGGTTCTTTATGGTGGCGTCCATCATGGTGGGATGTCGCTGAGGACTGTGGAGCTAACCCCCCTCCTCCAAAAAGTCTCAGCATCCATGCTCTGTTGCATCCCATGCTGCACCCTGCTCCACTAGCCTGTAGTACTGCCTTCGTCCAGCCATGATGGTCTCCCTCCATAGCTCTGGTTCTCATCCTGCTGAACTCGTGCCTCTGGCTCCTGGTGCACCCCGCTTTCCTGTTGAGCTCATAGCTCTGGTCCTTGTCCTGCAGAGCTCTCCCGTTTAGCCCCGCATCGTCCTGTAAGCTCCTATGTCTGGCTCCATAATCCAGCTGAGCTCCAGCCTTCTGGTCCCTCGTCCTGTCGAGCACCTACGTTTGGATCCCTCGCCCTCTTGCCAAGCCCTATCCTTCTGAATCCCTCGCCCTCTTGCCAAGCCCCAACCTTCTGGATCCCTCGCCCTCTTACAGAGCTCCAACCTTCTGGATCCCTTGCCCTCTTGCTGAGCTCCAACCTTCTGGATCCCTCGCCCTCTTGCCGAGCTCCAACCTTCTGGATCCCTCGCCCTCTTGCCAAGCCCCAACCTTCTGGATCCCTTGCCCTCTTACAGAGCTCCAACCTTCTGGATCCCTCGCCCTCTTGCCAAGCCCCAACCTTCTGGATCCCTTGCCCTCTTACAGAGCTCCAACCTTCTGGATCCCTTGCCCTCTTACAGAGCTCCAACCTTCTGGATCCCTTGCCCTCTTGCCAAGCCCCAACCTTCTGGATCCCTTGCCCTCTTACAGAGCTCCAACCTTCTGGATCCCTCGCCCTCTTGCCAAGCCCCAACCTTCTGGATCCCTTGCCCTCTTACAGAGCTCCAACCTTCTGGATCCCTCGCCCTCTTGCTGAGCTCCAACCTTCTGGATCCCTTGCCCTCTTGCCAAGCCCCAACCTTCTGGATCCCTTGCCCTCTTACAGAGCTCCAACCTTCTGGATTCCTTGCCCTCTTGCCAAGCCCCAACCTTCTGGATCCCTTGCCCTCTTCCAGAGCTCCAACCTTCTGGATCCCTTGCCCTCTTGCCAAGCCCCAACCTTCTGGATCCCTTGCCCTCTTCCAGAGCTCCAACCTTCTGGATCCCTCGCCCTCTTGCTGAGCTCCAACCTTCTGGATCCCTCGCCCTCTTGCAGAGCTCCAACCTTTTGGATCCCTCGTCCTGCTGAGCTACAGCCTTCTAGTCCTTCGTCTAGATGAGCTCTAGACGAGGTAGGGGCTCCAACCTTCTGGTCCCTCATCGTCCAGCCTCGGTCTCCCTCTGGTCACTAATCTTGCCGAGCCGTATGGTTCTCCACTTCCTTCAATAAACCAGCGATGCATCTGAGTCCTACTTTCCACCATCATCCATGACAACATCTATAGCTGGTACTGAGTTTCATAAGAATCCCTCCGTGGGTTTGGGAGGTGTCCGTTCACAAATGAAGCCTGGTCATTAATTAAACTCATTAAATCCCTCATCGTTAGTGATGTAGGGCAGGTGGAGGAAGGTGATTGGATGTTTCAGAGTCACTTTATTTCATCTTTTTTCTTTTCCGATGCTGCTTTTTTTCTGATTCTTTCTGTATTTAAAGATTAACCCGGTTAATTGACGGGATTAATTGAGGTGTAATGTAGCATGGTGACGTAACCGAGTGTTTCACCCGCTGCAGGGCTCGTGTGTGAGTGTGTGTGTGTGTTAACATTAGCAAGACAATTAGAAGCAGGAGGCAATAAATGGATATTTAATTAGGAGTGAAGAAAGAGGCCAGTCGATGGAGACGCACACACACACACACGCA
>LR738556.1:24936520-25054020 GCA_902685375.1 Neostethus bicornis
TTACCATGGTGAGGGTAGGAATGTAGATCCTGGTTACCATGGTGAGGGTAGGAAGGTAGATCCTGGTTACCATGGTGAGGGTTAGGAACATAGATCCTGGTTACCATGGTGAGGGTAGGAACGTAGATCCTGGTTACCATGGTGAGGGTAGGAACGTAGATCCTGGTTACCATGGTGAGGGTAGGAACATAGATCCTGGTTACCATGGTGAGGGTAGGAACATAGATCCTGGTTACCATGGTGAGGGTAGGAATGTAGATCCTGGTTACCATGGTGAGGGTAGGAATGTAGATCCTGGTTACCATGGTGAGGGTAGGAATGTAGATCATGGTTAAAATGGTGAGGGTAGGAACGTAGATCCTGGTTACCATGGTGAGGGTAGGAACATAGATCCTGGTTACCATGGTGAGGGTAGGAATGTAGATCCTGGTTACCATGGTGAGGGTAGGAACGTAGATCCTGGTTACCATGGTGAGGGTAGGAACATAGATCCTGGTTACCATGGTGAGGGTAGGAACATAGATCCGTCTTTAAACAGCGGGATGGAATAAATGTTTAAATCGAACTGTAAGTAAATAAATAAAACAAACAGTGGAATGTGAATTCCTCCAGGGTTGTTAACGTTAATGGCGAGCGTGATTCCATCTGTTGTGATTGTTTACTATGGGCTGGATAATTAGGTCCTAATGAGTGGAAGGTGTGGTTAGATGGATGTAATCAGCCCGTCCATCCTGGGACCTGTGAAGAAACACTGCCCCCACGTTCACCCCCTCCTCCATCATTAACATATAGATAGAGTCTGAGTAATTCACTGTCATCTTTTCTCTTGACATCAGACAACCTGTTAGCTGCTTGTTCTTCTTTTGTCCTCGTTTTGTTTTGTGTGCAGGTGAAAAACTCTGGAAGACTCTGCATAACTGACAAAACGAAATGTAGAAACTCTCCCCACCAGGATGGCACAGCATGACTACGCAAATCTCAAAACCTCTGCATGACTCGGTAAAACTACAGCTTGACCCATCAGACTGTTTCCATGTCTCCGTAGACATCCGTCCTGTTGATTGGAGCTACCCGTTGAGGTATACTACCATGCCTTCTGGGCATGCCCACCACTCAGAAACACTCCTCATTTTACCAAGCTATTGCGTTATGCCAACAATAAGAAAGTATCTACCAAAATGAGCTTCCTCTGCAGGGTAGCTGGGCTCTCCACTCTGAGATCGAGTGAAGAGCTCTGCCATCCAGAAGGAGCTCGGTGTCGAGCCGCTCCTCCTCCAGGTTGAGAGAAACCAGATGAAGTGGCTCAGGTATCTGGGTAGAATGCCTCCGGAATGCGTCTCACCGGTGAGGTGTTTCGGGCACGTCCCACTGGGAGGAGACAGAGAGGCAGACCCCGGACCTGCTGGGCTCCCTCTTAGAGACCGAGGGAGGAGTTCATTCATTCCCAGGGGTAATTTCCTAGCAGCCAATCAACCTAACATGTAGGTTTTTACAAGTCGATCTACGTTCCTACCCTCACCATGGTAACCAGGATCTACGTTCCTACTCTCACCATGGTAACCAGGATCTACGTTCCTACTCTCACCATGGTAACCAGGATCTACGTTCCTACTCTCACCATGGTAACCAGGATCTACGTTCCTACCCTCACCATGGTAACCAGGATCTACGTTCCTACTCTCACCATGGTAACCAGGATCTACGTTCCTACCCTCACCATGGTAACCAGGATCTACGTTCCTACCCTCACCATGGTAACCAGGATCTACGTTCCTACCCTCACCATGGTAACCAGGATCTACGTTCCTACCCTCACCATGGTAACCAGGATCTACGTTCCTACCCTCACCATGGTAACCAGGAGCTACGTTCTTACCCTTTTACCGCACTTCCCACCAAAAAGAGACCAAGACACAGCCCCTGGACCTGCTGGAGAGACTATGTCTCACAGCTGGCTGGAGAACGACTCGGGATCCTTCCGGGTGAGCTGGAGGATGCAGCCCGGGTGAGAGAAGCCTGGGCTTCCCGTCTTACTGTTGCCCCAGCGACCCGGCCCCGGATGAGCGGAAGACGACGGACCAGAACTGAATGTGCTTTTATGTGTGTGTGTGCAAATATGTGTGCATGTTTGTGTGTATGACAGTCGTTTGTGTGCCCAGGTATGTGGATAGGTTCGTTTTTTAAGAGGTTGTGTGTTTCAGAGATCAAAACATTATCAGTCAGAATGGACGAGCGAGGCGTCGCCTGCGTGCCTCTCTCTACAGCTGATCCTTTTGAACCGTGGATGGAATCGGCATGCTAAGTGCCCTAACATCACAGTGCAGCTGGTATAATGTATGCGTGTGGAACAGCAGCTGATTGTGATGCTTATCGGTGTCACGGAGTGGCAGTAAATACTAATAACACGTAGCATCTGACAGAAAATACAATTATTAGTCTGTTTCATTTCATCTGAACGACCTGCTGGCTTCCTGCTGGACTCCGTATGGAGTATGTTTAATTTTACTGCTGTCATGGAGACGAACGGGCGAAAAGTTTCTCTGTTCTTTGAATACATCAGAATAATATCCAAGACTATGGTCCTCGCCAGGAAAAGAATGGAGTACCCGCTGAAGGTCAGGGACAGGGTTCTACCCAAAGTGGAGGAGTTTAAGTATCTCTGGGTCTTGTTCAGTCAGGGAAGGATGGAGCAGGAGATCTACAGACGGATCGGTGCAGCGTCAGCGATATTCTACATTCATACCCTCACCATGGTAACCAGGATCTATGTTCCTACCCTCACCATGGTAACCAGGATCTACGTTCCTACCCTCACCATGGTAACCAGGATCTATGTTCCTACCCTCACCATGGTAACCAGGATCTACGTTCCTACCCTTACCATGGTAACCAGGATCTACGTTCCTACCCTCACCATGGTAACCAGGATCTACGTTCCTACCCTCACCATGGTAACCAGGATCTACGTTCCTACCCTCACCATGGTAACCAGGATCTACGTTCTTACCCTCACCACGGTAACCAGGATCTACGTTCCTACCCTCACCATGGTAACCAGGATCTACGTTCCTACCCTCCCCACGGTAACCAGGATCTACGTTCCTACCCTCCCCACGGTAACCAGGATCTACGTTCCTACCCTCACCATGGTAACCAGGATCCATGTTCCTACCCTCACCACGGTAACCAGGATCTACGTTCCTACCCTCACCATGGTAACCAGGATCCATGTTCCTACCCTCACCACGGTAACCAGGATCTACGTTCCTACCCTCACCATGGTAACCAGGATCTACGTTCCTACCCTCACCATGGTAACCAGGATCTACGTTCCTACCCTCACCATGGTAACCAGGATCTACGTTCCTACCCTCACCATGGTAACCAGGATCTACGTTCCTACCCTCACCACGGTAACCAGGATCTACGTTCCTACCCTCCCCACGGTAACCAGGATCTACGTTCCTACCCTCACCATGGTAACCAGGATCCATGTTCCTACCCTCACCACGGTAACCAGGATCTACGTTACTACCCTCACCATGGTAACCAGGATCTACGTTCCTACCCTCACCATGGTAACCAGGATCTACATTCCTACCCTCACCATGGTAACCAGGATCTACATTCCTACCCTTACCGTGGTAACCAGTTGTGGGTAGTGATCGATAGGATGAGATTACTGTTGGCCCTGCGACCCTGCTCCGGATAAGCGAAAGATAACAAAACTAAACTATACAGATGCTGTTCCAATGCCAGGGGGTTTTTGGCCATGGATGTTGTCCCTACATCCTAAAATAAGTTCTTACACTCAGGAAGTTTAATTTTTATGTAAATGCACCAAAATAAAAAGATACAAGTTTTTCTGTTTGTTTTTAGCCATGGATTTTTTTCACCTTCACACCTTAAAGCAGACAGGAGGTGTTTCAGAGCAGGTGCTCTGCACATGCTCAGTCCCTCCTCCGATCTTTGCATCAAAACAAGAGTATAAACAGTTACACTTTACACTGTATTTATGGCCTCAAAGATCAGATTTACGCAGCGTTGTGCACGCGCTCAGTGTGATAAACTGAAAGAAAGTCTTCTCTGGTGAGCGTTGCTTCTCTGAGCCGACGAAACACACTTTGTTTATCCATACACGCTAAGAGACAATCATTATTTCCCCACAAAAGGCCCAAAAGCCTGTCTTTAATGACCCATTTCCACATACAGAATGAGCAATCTGAGACCAGAAACAGGGAAAACTAGCTGGAAGCATCCGGAAAGAGAGGTGGAAGCTTTTTCATCTTCTCTAATTTCCACGGCTGTAGAGGAGTCGCTGGATCATCACCTGTGGGAGGAAAGAGGCCCCGTTCCTAATTGAGACCTGAGGAGTGTGAACGCTAACAGAATGGAGCTTGTCATCCTGCTGACCCTCTGTAGCAGATAGGAAACGACCGTTTCCCTCCACTGGACCAGAGGGTCCTGCTTTGTCGGGATGTGAAATCATCTCGTTCTATAGATGTAAGCTCAGCGTGAGGTTCAGCTATCCGGAGGATCTCTAGGGCATCTACGCTGTGCTGCACTCCAGGAACTGTCAGGATCCGGCTCATTTTCAGAGTTCAGGCTCACTTTCTATGCAAATTGAAAGACTTGTGAAAGTGGCTGAAAGTGTGGACGAGTCAAGAGACGTTGAGAAAAAATTACATATCCCGACAGAAGCTGAACTGAAGCATATGAATCAGCGATGAAACAATTAGAAAGCAGACGAACCCCTGTTAGTGTACTTGGGTCAGTGTACAGTGTACAGGGCTGTACTTGGATGAGAGACCGCTGGAACCTCTGGTACTCCAGTGGGACGGTCGGACCCCTGGTACTCCAGCGGGACGGTCGAACCGCTGGTACTCCAGCGGGACGGTCGGACCGCTGGTACTCCAGTGGGACGGTCGAACTCCTGGTACTCCAGTGGGACGTTCGGACCCCTGGTACTCCAGTGGGACGTTCGGACCCCTGGTCCTCCAGTGGGACGGTCGGACCCCTGGTACTCCAGTGGGACGGTCGCACCCTTGGTACTCGAGTCAGACGGTCGGACCCCTGGTACTCCAGTGGGACGGTCGGACCCCTGGTACTCCAGTGGGACGTTCGGACCCCTGGTCCTCCAGTGGGACGGTCGGACCCCTGGTACCCCAGTGGGACGGTCGCACCCTTGGTACTCGAGTCAGACGGTTGGACCCCTGGTACTCCAGTGGGACGGTCGGACCCCTGGTACTCCAGTGGAACGGTCGGACCCCTGGTACTCCAGTGGAACGGTCGGACCCCTGGTACTCCAGCGGGACGGTCGAACTCCTGGTACTCCAGTGGGACGTTCGGACCCCTGGTCCTCCAGTGGGACGGTCGGACCCCTGGTACTCCAGTGGGACGGTCGGACCCCTGGTACTCCAGTGGGACGGTCGGACCCCTGGTACTCCAGTGGGACGTTCGGACCCCTGGTCCTCCAGTGGGACGGTCGGACCCCTGGTACCCCAGTGGGACGGTCGCACCCTTGGTACTCGAGTCAGACGGTTGGACCCCTGGTACTCCAGTGGGACGGTCGGACCCCTGGTACTCCAGTGGAACGGTCGGACCCCTGGTACTCCAGCGGGACGGTCAGACCCCTGGTACTCCAGCGGGACGTTCGGACCCCTGGTACTCCAGTGGGACGTTCGGACCCCTGGTACTCCAGTGGGACGGTCGAACCCCTGGTACTCCAGTGGGACGGCCGGACCCTTGGTACTCCGGTCGGACGGTCGGACCCCTGGTACTCCAGTAGGACTATCGGACCCCTGGTACTCCAGTGAGACGGCCGTTGAGATTAAATTATCGCCTTATCCCTGGGCAAGACACTTCACCCACATTACCTAGTCTGGATCTGGACTATTTAAGCCCTGGTGTCCCTCACTTCCTGGCTGGATCATTCCCCAGCTGCACCCTGCTCCACTGGCCTGCAGTGCTGCCTTCATGCAGCCATGATGGTGATCTACATCCTGCTGAGCTCACACCCCCTGGCTCCTGGTGCACACTGCCTTCCTGATGAGCTCCATCCTTCTAGTCCCCTCGATGTCTTGCCTTGGTCTCCCTCTGGTCACTCATTCTGCCGAATAAACCGGTTAAAACTGGCAATGCTTCTGGGTCCTACTTCTACAAACAGTACTGAGTAACTGTAGGTGGTTTCATTAAAGTCCCCCCTGTGAGCATCTTGTGTAAGGTGGTTTTACCAGCAGGGTGGGTAAGTGGTGATTGGATTACGACGGTCCACACAGAAAATGAAAGATGTGAACCCTCTCCTCTGATTAGGTAAGTGCTCAGTTTAAGAAAACAAGATGGAGAGTCACTCCTGGAAATGAGATTATATGTTTGCTGTGCACGTGCGGCAAAGTGCCCGTCGGATGATGGAACAACGTTTGCTACTCGAGTAGATTATGTCGTACAGAGCTGGCGTACATGAAACTGATCAATACTTCCTTCTTGCTCCGGCTCGGTGCCAACAACGCTCTCTGATAAACGGAGCTGACGATGTTTTTCTCATTATGTTCATACGTTCTTCTCCAGAAGCAGCAGACGTGGTTGTTCTCGTACATATTTTAATGAGATTAGACCCCAAACCCACCTCGTTCCATCTGATCCTGAAGAGTTTATTCATATGCAAAAAAATATCCGTAGTAAGCAGGGTGTTTTTTTTTCCAAGGTGAGCTTCTTTTTTCTGACAGACTTATACATATGCAAGAGATCGAAAAACTTACAACCTCAGCAGAATTCACACGGTGTCATGGAGGGAACATCCTGCAGGTTATTGTTGGAATTACAGGAACTTCAATTAGAAACACCATCTTCTAGATCCTCACTGAGGATCCTACCCTCACCGTGGTAACCAGGATCTACGTTCCTACCCTCACCATGGTAACCAGGATCTATGTTCCTACCCTCACCATGTTAACCAGGATCTATGTTCCTACCCTCACCATGTTAACCAGGATCTACGTTCCTACCCTCACCATGGTAACCAGGATCTATGTTCCTACCCTCACCATGGTAACCAGGATCTATGTTCCTACCCTCACCATGGTAACCAGGATCTATGTTCCTACCCTCACCATGTTAACCAGGATCTACATTCCTACCCTCACCATGGTAACCAGGATCTATGTTCCTACCCTCACCATGTTAACCAGGATCTATGTTCCTACCCTCACCATGGTAACCAGGATCTACATTCCTACCCTCACCATGGTAACCAGGATCTACATTCCTACCCTCACCGTGGTAACCAGTACATTCCTACCCTCACCATGGTAACCAGGATCTACGTTCCTACCCTCACCATGGTAACCAGGATCTACAACACCAGCAGTCCACCATCTTTAGTTTCATAGTGAAGCCGTGTATGTTCAGACAGGAATCACTGATGATGTCACTCAGAAGATCCTGTCTTCATTCCTTCTGAACATCTCCACACGTCCATGAAGACTCCACATTCCACTCTGATGAAGGAGGAAAAGCTAAGATCTTAGTGGTTTAAATTTAATCTAAAATAAAAGGACCGTGTTTGGCTTTGAGTTTGCTCCGTTAACAATGTTGTCAGCAGGGTCTGAGTTTGATGGATGGAATGTGGAGCAGGATCAGTCTGTGGGGACTAAACGGACCAGAGGAGAAGCCAGTCCACCTCCCACACACCGGGTAGATCAGAGACCTGGACGTTTGAGGATCAGTGAAGCTGCTAATGATGGTCTGTTGACCCATCGCTAATGATCCTCGTGTCGGGCTTTGATGTGTCCATCATTAAAACTCAGTGAAGTAAACATTCCTCTTTAATCTGCGTCCGAACTTCGATGTGGATCATTTCTACACGTCACTGATTAAATGATCACTTTTATTCACATCGACACCTGCTTTTGTATCAACGTTAAACTCATTTACAAAATAAAACATGGACGGAAACTGATTTTATTTTGAAAATCATAAGATTACTCATCGTCGTTAGCTGCCCATGTACCCTGTTCGGACTAAGCCCGGCAGGGCCTCATGGGTAAAAACCCGGCCACCAGGAGCTCACCCTCGGGCCCCATCCTCGGGCCTGGCTCCAACGGAGGGCTCCGCTGGCCCACGTCCGGGCAAGGGCAACTTGGCCATGTTTGATCGCTTCATAGGGGTTTTGAGTCACGCTTTGTTTGGCCTCTCACCCAGGACCTACGTTCCTACCCTCACCATGGTAACCAGGATCTACGTTCCTACCCTCACCATGGTAACCAGAATCTACATTCCTACCCTCACCATGGTAACCAGGATCTACGTTCCTACCCTCACCATGGTAACCAGGATCTACGTTCCTACCCTCACCATGGTAACCAGGATCTATGTTCCTACCCTCACCATGGTAACCAGGATCTACGTTCCTACCCTCACCATGGTAACCAGGATCTACCTTCCTACCCTCACCATGGTAACCAGGATCTACGTTCCTATCCTCACCATGGTAACTAGGATCTACTTTCCTATCCTCACCATGGTAACCAGGATCTACGTTCCTACCCTCACCATGGTAACCAGGATCTACGTTCCTACCCTCACCATGGTAACCAGCTGTGGGTGGTGACTGAAAGAATGAGATCGTGGATACAAGCGGCCGAAATGAGCTTCCTCCGCAGGGTGGCTGGGCTCTCACTCAGAGATTGGGTGAGGAGATCTGCCATCTGGGAGGAGCTCTGTATGGAGCCTCCAGGTCAAGAGAAGCCAGATGGGGTGGTTCAGGCATCTGGTCAGGATGCCCCCCGAGTGCCTTGCTGGTGAGGTGTTTTGGGCACTTCCCACCGGGAGGGAACCAGACCCACAGGCAGACCCGGACCTGCTAGAGAGACTATGTCTCACAGCTGGACATTGAACACCTCAGGATCCTTCCGGGTGAGCTGGAGGATGCAGCCGGGATGAGAGAAGCCTGGGCTTCCCGTCTGAGGCTGTTGCCCCTGCGACCCGTCCCCGTATGAGCGGAAGACGACGGAACGGAACAGATGATCCATTTCCTTTTATTATGATAAATAAAAGTGATGGTTTATTAAAATCTTAAGCTTTAATCTGCTTTATTATGTGTATTAAAGTGAACAACTTGGCATGATGCGGGCATGGCTTCTAATAAAAGTGCCTCCAGCAGTTGATCTAATGGGACTGATGTAATCTGTTCATTTAAGGCTCTTCACTATAATTTACTGCTGCTCATAGAGTGGAGAAAGATTATCAGGGGATTAGGATGTTTGGAGAAATGCCGGCTTATAGATGAAGTCATATGGAATTAAATCCAATCATAGCTCAAAGAAAAAAAAACGTCACTCCGTCTTTTTTACCCTGATTCTCATTTAGTCAGTCACCTGCTTACTCTGATGTGGGCAAAATGAACTTAAAATCAAATCTGATTTCAATCCATTTTTTCTGTTCCATTCAAACACATATGTGCTACTTGTGATGGCAGCAAGTCCGTGTAACCCTCCATATATTTGTTGGATTTGTTTCAAGAGATGAGTTTCTTCAGCAGTGAGGACGTGTGGAGATGGTCCGTGTCGGAGAGAAGCCAGATGGAGTGATTTTAGGATGCTTCCCTCGGTGGTGAGGTGTCCCGTCCCACCAGGAGGAGACCCAGAGGCAGACCCTGAACCTGCTGGAGAGTCTATGTCTCACAGCTGGACAGGGAACACCTCAGGATCCTTCTGGGTGAGCTGGAGGATGCAGCCGGGGTGAGAGAAGCCTGGGCTTCCCATCTGAGGCTGTTACCCCGCCAACTCGACCCTGGATAATTTTTAAAGAGACAGTAGCTGAATTTCTTTGAAGCCATTCGGAAGTCGTTTTCCATGGTCTCGCCGAACTCTTCCCAAGCCCAGGCCTTTGCCTCAACGACCACCAAAGCTGCGTTCCGCTTCGCCCGTCGATACCTGTTAGCTGCCTCAGGAGTCCCACAGCCCAAAAAGGCCCGGTAAGACTCTTTCTTCAGCTTGACGCCATCCCTCACCACTGGTGTCCACCAGCGGGTTCGGGCGTTGCCGCCACGACAGGCACCGATGACCGGGAGGAGACCAAGCGGCAGACCCCGGACCCGCTGGAGAGACTATGTCGCACAGCTGGCCGGGGAACGACTTGGGATCCTTCCAGGTGAGCTGGAGGATGCAGCCGGGGTGAGAGAAGCCTGAGCTTCCCGTCTGAGGCTGTTACCCCGCCGACCTGACCCTGGATAAGCGGAAGATGACTAAACGGAATTTTTAAAGAGACAGTAGCTGAATTTCAAGGAAAATCAAGGGTGTCAAGAGTCGAGGGGGTCGGTGGGACGGGGTGAATGTCAATACGTGTTTATTATGTGTGATTTTTAATGCATGCATGGTGTTGTGGGTATAGAACCAGCAGGCTTTCTAAAACAGTCTGAGCTACATGGGCCGGCCGAATCTAATCACACTGTGAGCCAGATTTGGCCCGCAGGCCAGAATTTGTTGCCTGTAATCTATCAGAAGCTAACAGGTTGATCTTCATGGCCGAGCTTTGCTGGTCCAATCGGCTGTGGAAGATTCTGACTATGACCAATTTACTGGTGAGGATTATTCATCAGAAAACCCACCACCCACCTTCCCCTCTCCCTCTCTCTCTGTTTGGTATGCTGTAACCATCCATCACCTCCAAATGCTCTGCAGAAACACACACACATACACACCTCTACACACACACATTTTTCTTTTCTGTTACAACTGCGATGAACAAACTCTCTCTCACCTCTGAAAGAGTTATTTTAGTCCAGGACCATTCCTCCTCAGCAGTCACTGCTTCTCACCAACAAACTGCTCCCTTCCACCTTCAGACCACCCGTCTACCGCCTCCATGCCTGACTGCTCTGACAGATCCAGGATTCCTGGGGGGGGATACCGGAGTCCACTTCCAAACCACCGAACGGACAGCCCTAAGCCACCAATTAAAAAGTCATGAAGGCTTTTAGGGGCACAGAAGGTTGCAGATTCCCTCGCTTCATGTGATTGGCTGCCTGAAAATAGTCTTTGTGTTCCTGAGACAACAGGAGAACATAGTGAGGGTGGGGAGCGGGCACGGGGAGATGCAGCTCTCCTGGAGTTTCATTTATGAAGCCCAAATCTGAGGGCATGCAGACTTCTACGCAAAGATGGCGCAGTGTGTGTGCTTTAGGGTATCTTTACGCAAATTCAGACGCTGCTAAACTCTCTCAGAGATCGGGTGAGGAGTTCTGCCATCTTGGAGGAGCTTGGTGTCGAGCTGCTCCTCCTCCAGGTTGAGAGAAGCCAGATGGGGTGGTTCTGGCATCCGGTCATGATGCCCCCGAGCACCTCGCTGGTAAGGTGTTTCGGGCACGTCCCTCCAGGAGGAGACCGAGAGGCAGACCCTGGACCCGCTGGAGAGACTTTGTCTCACAGCTGGACAGGGAACGACTCAGGATCCTTCCGGATGAGCTGGAGGATGCAGCCGGGGTGAGAGAAGCCTAGGCTTCCCATCTGAGGCCGTTAGACCCGCGACCCGGTGTTCTGACAAGATCTGTGACTTTGCGCTTCTGCACATGCCCAGAACGCTCCCCTCCCTTCCAGATGATCTAACCACCAAGATCTGCGACCTGCCATACTTCTATTAAAATTAAGGTTAGATTTCAGAACTCCAAACTATCGAGCAGATCTTAATAGAACGCCGGCCCTGGATAAGCGGTTGTCAAGGTAACGGAACGAAGACAAACCCAGTTTAATTCATAAAAGACTAAAGTGTAAAATGAAGCGGTTAAACGAAGCTTTAATGGATCAAACTTAAACGCCTTGGTTTTCATTCGGTTGCACCAGCAGCCTCGTCACGAGTAGCAGTCACTAATGGAATCAATAAAGCCTCGCAAATATTTACAGGACAAGAAAGCCTGAAGGCGATCAATCCCAATCTATGGCCCGATGGAGGATTTTTTTTCTGTTTCAGGTTAAAAATCAATACGTAGACTTTAGAAAAGAGGAGGTTAAAAACAACTCCACAGCTGCTGGAGCTCTGCTCCCAGCACACATCCTCATCTTGGAGCTGCTTCGTCTCTGTGTGGAGTCCGGGTTGCTCGGCGCCTCCTGCAGGAGGCAGCGTGTGAAGGAGAACTCATCTAGTGGATGTGACAGGCTCTGTAAAGCCGCACAGATAACACCAGCTGTCTGTGGAAGTCTGAACAGGTAGAGAAGCTAAACTTAGGGGCTAAACTCTACGGATGATTGGGTGCAATCAGATTTATTTTCTCACACATACAGGTAACAAAAAATCCAGCTGAGTGACAGACAAGAAGCACCGAGTTAGAATTAGGACGTGTTAAAAACGGATCGGTTCGATTTCAATCTTTAAAAACTGGGTTAAAATACCTCGTTTGTTTTCACTGATAAACAACTGCAAAAAAAACCAATCAAATCTGCTTTTAAAGGTGATTTTACGTATACTCGTTTGTATTGAGTAACTAAGAGCAGTTTCTTTAAGATCCCTTCTTGTTCTGTCATCTTCCGCTTATCCGGGGCCTGGTCGCCGTGGGCAACAGTGTCAGACGGGAAGCCCAGCTGCACCCTCCAGGTCACCCAGGAGGATCCAGAGGTGTTCCCTGTCCAGGTGTGAGACATAGTCTCTGGACAGGGACCACCTCTGGGTCCTCCCGGGTGAGCTGGAGGACTCAGAGGCGTTCCCTGTCCAGAGACTATGTCTCACACCTGGCTGAAGAACACCTCAGGATCCTCCTGGGTGAGCTGGAGGGTGCTCCCGGGGGGAAGGAAGCCCATATTTACCGTCTGAGGCTGTTTCCCCGGCGACCCGGTCCTGGATAAACGGAAGACAACAGAACAAAATGTTTCCCAGGAGGATCCAGAGGTGTTCCCTGTCCAGCCGTCCAGAAACTGTCCAAAGATTATGTCTCATAGCTGGCTGAGGAACGCCTCGGGATCCTCCTGGGTGAGCTGGAGGATGCAGCCGGGGTGAAAGTTTGGGATTTCGTCTTAGGACACGGGTACGACCCGGCCCCGAAGGAGCAGAAGACAACAAAACAGAATGTTTTTATGTGCAAAATGTATGTATTTGAGACACAAACCCTTAAAAAACTCCAGAAAAGACCAAAGTGAGTTTTAATACTTGCTCATTCTTCATAAAAAGTTGCTGAAAAATCTTTCATTTGAACTTTAAAGAACAAAGAGAGAATCCGAAGTGTTTTGGGAGGTACCAGGATGGACCCCCTCAGAGATGAAGCTTTTATTGACACGTTGACAGTCTGCTGACGGTTCGACATCTTGTGATAAATAGGAGATAATTGGAGGTTTCCTCCTGACGGGCAGACGGGCAGGAGGGGTTTATTTCACCCTCACTAACAAATACCTTTCAGAAGAAACAAAACGCTCCGTCATGCAGAGAAAAACAATCAGAGGACGTCTTACACCCTCACACTCTGTTCTCTGAGTTTCACTTTCAAAGCTGTCGCTACAAACCGAAAAAAAATACTCTCAAATTCCTGTTGATTATGTTTCGGATGCTAAAATTTCCAAAATATTTCCAAATAATCCCATTTTCTTTTGTTTTTCTCCAACAGCTGCACAAGGCTCAGGGTTTTCCTCTGGGGCTCCTCCTGGTGGGGTGTGCCTGAAGCACCTCACCAACAAAGCATTCAGAAGGCATCCTAACCAGATGCCTGAACCACCTAATCTGGCTTCTATCGACCCAGAGGAGCAACAGCTCTACTCCAAACTCCTCCCAAATGACAGAGCTCCTCACCCGATCTCTGAGAGAGAGTTCAACCATCCTACAGAGGAATATCTCGTTCTTTTAGTCACCACCCACAGCTGGTTACCATGGTGAGGGTAGGAACGTAAATCCTGGTTACCATGGTGAGGGTAGGAACGTAGCTCCTGGTTACCATGGTGAGGGTAGGAACGTAAATCCTGGTTACCATGGTGAGGGTAGGAACGTAAATCCTGGTTACCATGGTGAGGGTAGGAACGTAGCTCCTGGTTACCATGGTGAGGGTAGGAACGTAGATCCTGGTTACCATGGTGAGGGTAGGAACGTAGATCCTGGTTACCATGGTGAGGGTAGGAACATAGATCCTGGTTACCATGATAAGGGTCGGAACGTAGATCCTGGTTACCATGGTGAGGGTAGGAACGTAGATCCTGGTTACCATGGTGATGGTAGGAACGTAGATCCTGGTTACCATGGTATGGGTAGGAACGTAGATCCTGGTTACCATGATAAGGGTAGGAACGTAGATCCTGGTTACCATGGTGAGGGTAGGAACGTAGATCCCGGTTACCATGATAAGGGTAGGAACGTAGATCCTGGTTACCATGGTGATGGTAGGAACGTAGATCCTGGTTACCATGGTGAGGGTAGGAACGTAGATCCTGGTTACCATGGTGATGGTAGGAACGTAGATCCTGGTTACCATGGTGATGGTAGGAAGGTAGATCCTGGTTACCATGGTGAGGGTAGGAACATAGATCCTGGTTACCATGGTGATGGTAGGAACGTAGATCCTGGTTACCATGGTAAGGGTAGGAACGTAGATCCTGGTTACCATGGTGAGGGTAGGAACGTAGATCCTGGTTACCATGGTGAGGGTAGGAACGTAGATCCTGGTTACCATGGTAAGGGTAGGAACGTAGATCCTGGTTACCATGGTGAGGGTAGGAACGTAGATCCCGGTTACAATGGTGAGGGTAGGAACGTAGATCCTGGTTACAATGGTGAGGGTAGGAACGTAGATCCTGGTTACCATGGTGAGGGTAGGAACGTAGATCCTGGTTACCATGGAGAGGGTAGGAACGTAGATCCTGGTTACCATGGTGAGGGTAGGAACGTAGATCCTGGTTACCATGGTGATGGTAGGAACGTAGATCCTGGTTACCATGGTGAGGGTAGGAATGTAGATCCTGGTTACCATGGTAAGGGTAGGAACGTAGATCCTGGTTACCATGGTGAGGGTAGGAACGTAGATCCTGGTTACCATGGTGAGGGTAGGAACGTAGATCCTGGTTACCATGGTAAGGGTAGGAACGTAGATCCTGGTTACCATGGTGACGGTAGGAACGTAGATCCTGGTTACCATGGTGAGGGTAGGAACGTAGATCCTGGTTACCATGGTGAGGGTAGGAACGTAGATCCTGGTTACCATGGAGAGGGTAGGAACGTAGATCCTGGTTACCATGGTGAGGGTAGGAACGTAGATCCTGGTTACCATGGTGAGGGTAGGAACGTAGATCCTGGTTACCATGGTGAGGGTAGGAACGTAGATCCTGGTTACCATGGTGAGGGTAGGAACGTAGATCCTGGTTACCATGGTGAGGGTAGGAACGTAGATCGACTTGTAAATTGAGAGCTTTGCTTTTCGGCTCAGCTCTCTCTTCACCACAACAGACCGATGCAGCGTCCTAGTTATTGTGGATGCTGCACCGATCCGCCTGTTGATCTCCCGCTCCATCCTTTCCCCACTCGCTACCAGGACAAGATTGATTCTAATTGATTAATCTTGAAACCAGGATGATCTACAGCAGGGGTGTCACACTCCGGTCCTGGTGGCATTACCCCTTTTCTTTTTGTCTTCCTATTTGGCGTGCCCTGTTCGCTGCGTCCAGCGATCTGTTGTTCTTTCGTTCTTTTCTTTTCAAGCAGCAGAAAATAACAAAGCTGGCTGAAATTTGACTTCCAGCCAGACCAAAGAGGTTTTAATGAAACGGAGCTGCAGCAGCATGTCTGCTCCCACCGCTCCATCCTCCATTTTTCAAAGGAGAGTGATTAAAGCGGGGGCACTTAGGCTGGAGTTAGTGGACCTCTATTGATTGATCAAACCTGCCTGTTGAAACCTGAAGAGGAGGAAGGGTTTGCATGCAGTCCTCCTCCTAATGAAAGCAAGCTGCTGCCTTTCATCCAGAGAGGATTTAAAACGTCTTGCTTATGGAAGTGAAGATCAGAGGCGTCTCTTTCTGTCCAGCTGACAGAAAATCTTAACCGTGGATTCGATTCTGGACTTTAAGATTTTTTACTTCAGATGTTCCCAAAGTTTTTTTTTTCTTGGACTTAAGTTCAATTAAAGCCACAGAATTTGATTAAATTACAAAAATAAGCTTTAAAAATTACACATAAATTAATTTGATGATCACAATGAAAAGTTTAAGAGGCAAAATTACATGTGGGTACGTCCGTCTCTGAACCGCTTATCCCGGACATGGTGTCAGAGGGAGTTGGAGTTGGAGGTGTCAGAGGGAGTTGGACCCTATTCAGGCTGATTTCAGACAAGAGGCAGCGTACACCCAGAACAGGTTAACAGTCTGGTCTAGGACCATCCACACACACAAACTCATTCATTCCTAGGAGTAAGTTCCTAGCCGGTAATCAACCTAACTTGTAGGTTTTTACAAGTCAATCTACGTTCCTACCCTCACCATGGTAACCAGGATCTACGTTCCTACCCTCACCATGGTAACCAGGATCTTCATTCCTACCCTCACCATGGTAACCAGGATCTACGTTCCTACCCTCACCATGGTAACCAGATCTACGTTCCTACCCTCACCATGGTAACCAGGATCTATGTTCCTACCCTCACCATGGTAACAAGGATCTACGTTCCTACCCTCACCATGGTAACCAGGATCTACGTTCCTACCCTCACCATGGTAACCAGGATCTACGTTCCTACCCTGACCATGGTAACCAGGAACTTCATTCCTACCCTCACCATGGTAACCAGGACCTACATTCCTACCCTCACCATGGTAACCAGGATCTACTACGTTCCTATCCTCACCATGGTAACCAGGATCTAGGTTCCTACCCTCACCATGGTAACCAGGATCTACGTTCCTACCCTCACCATGGTAACCAGGATCTTCGTTCCTACCCTCACCATGGTAACCAGGATCTACGTTCCTACCCTCACCATGGTAACCAGGATCTACGTTCCTACCCTCAACATGGTAACCAGGAACTTCATTCCTACCCTCACCATGGTAACCAGGATCTACGTTCCTACCCTCACCATGGTAACCAGGATCTTCGTTCCTACCCTCACCATGGTAACCAGAATCTAGGTTCCTACCCTCACCATGGTAACCAGGATCTATGTTCCTGCCCTCACCATGGTAACCAGGATCTACGTTCCTGCCCTCACCATGGTAACCAGTATCTACGTTCCTGCCCTCACCATGGTAACCAGGATCTACGTTCCTGCCCTCACCATGGTAACCAGGATCTACGTTCCTGCCCTCACCATGGTAACCAGGATCTACGTTCCTGCCCTCACCATGGTAACCAGGATCTATGTTCCTGCCCTCACCATGGTAACCAGGATCTACGTTCCTGCCCTCACCATGGTAACCAGGATCTACGTTCCTGCCCTCACCATGGTAACCAGGATCTACGTTCCTGCCCTCACCATGGTAACCAGGATCTACGTTCCTGCCCTCACCATGGTAACCAGGATCTACGTTCCTGCCCTCACCATGGTAACCAGGATCTACGTTCTTACCCTCACCATGGTAACCAGGATCTATGTTCCTACCCTCACCATGGTAACCAGGATCTACGTTCTTACCCTTTTACCGCATGCCCCACCAAAAGGAGACCAAGAGGCAGACCCCAGACCTGCTGGAGAGGCTATGTCTCACAGCTGGACAGGGAACATTTCGGGATCCTTCCTGGGTGAGCTGGAGGATGCAGTCAGGGTGAGAGAAGCCTGGGCTTCCCGTCTGAGGCTGTTGCCCCTGCCACCCGGCCCCAGATGAGCAGAAGACGACGGAATGGAACGGAGCTAATAAACATCAAGGCTTTCGTTTAATTATTAAAGTTGATTTTTTTCTTTGAGCAAACATTTTTCATGGAGCCAGTGAGGTGGGCGGCTTTGATAAAAAAAAAAAAACCCGCCTGCGTTCATAAAAGTTTCAGATGTAGAGAGAGTAATTGACATTTTCTGCAACGAAGCAGTCAGAAGCCCGTATGCTAAGTGGCTCTCCAGTTTGCCCAGCCTGTCTCTTTCTCTTCTCGAATCACTTGTTTCTTTTTTTACACAAACAGACACAAACACATAAATCTGTCGGTGAAGTATGTTCTCAGTTTGATCTGGTTTATGGATTTCCCACCGCGCTGCGTTGAAAAATTCACTTAATTGAGCCGTGCTGTGAGATATCTACAGCGGGAGGATACGATCATTTCTCAGAGCGGACCGTGCTGCTTCATGTCAGGGATGCATAAGCTACAAAATAGAAAGCAGGGAGATTCATAAGGAGCAGAGCTGGATTTTTCTTTCCTGTATCACACACTCAAACACATCACTGGTCGACCCGGATCTACGTTCCTACCCTCACCATGGTAACCAGGATCTACGTTCCTACCCTCACCATGGTAACCAGGATCTACGTTCCTACCCTCACCATGGTAACCAGGATCTACGTTCCTACCCTCACCATGGTAACCAGGATCTACGTTCCTACCCTCACCATGGTAACCAGGATCTATGTTCCTACCCTCACCATGGTAACCAAGATCTACGTTCCTACCCTCACCATGGTAACCAGGATCTACGTTCCTACCCTCACCATGGTAACCAGGATCTACGTTCCTACCCTCACCATGGTAACCAGGATCTACGTTCCTACCCTCACCATGGTAACCAGGATCTACGTTCCTACCCTCACCATGGTAACCAGGATCTACGTTCCTACCCTCACCATGGTAACCAGGATCTACGTTCCTACCCTCACCATGGTAACCAGGATCTATGTTCCTACCCTCACCATGGTAACCAGGATCTATGTTCCTACCCTCACCATGGTAACCAAGATCTACGTTCCTACCCTCACCATGGTAACCAGGATCTACGTTCCTACCCTCACCATGGTAACCAGGATCTACGTTCCTACCCTCACCATGGTAACCAGGATCTACGTTCCTACCCTCACCATGGTAACCAGGATCTACGTTCCTACCCTCACCATGGTAACCAGGATCTACGTTCCTACCCTCACCATGGTAACCAGGATCTACGTTCCTACCCTCACCATGGTAACCAGGATCTACGTTCCTACCCTCACCATGGTAACCAGGATCTACGTTCCTACCCTCACCATGGTAACCAGGATCTACGTTCCTACCCTCACCATGGTAACCAGGATCTACGTTCCTACCCTCACCATGGTAACCAGGATCTACGTTCCTACCCTCACCATGGTAACCAGGATCTACGTTCCTACCCTTACCATGGTAACCAGGATCTACGTTCCTACCCTCACCATGGTAACCGGGATCTATGTTCCTGCCTTGCTGGTGAGGTTTTTCAGGCACGTCCCACCAGGAAGAGACCCAGAGGCAGACCCCGGACCTGCTGGAGAGACTATGTCTCAAAGCTGGTCGGGGAACGACTCAGGATCCTTCAGGGTGAGCTGGAGGATGCAGCCGAGGTGAGAGAAGCCTGGGCTTCCCGTCTAAGGCTGTTGCCCCCGCGACCGGCCCTGGATAAGTGAAGACGACAGAACGGAAAACAAAATCTTTTCAGATTGTCACTAAGAAGATCCTGTCTTCATTCCTTCTGAACATCTCCACACGTCCATGAAGACTTCTCATTCCTCACTGATGAAGAAGATCAGCTCTTAAACCTACACGGACCTGCTGCCATCACGAGTATCGCATTTAAAACAATAATAATTCCTTCATCTTAAAGCTGAAGCCGAGTTTTAAGATCTTTGACTTGAGGAGACTGGGATGTTCTAGAAGTAAGTCTGACTTCTTTCAACCCGATTTTTTCTTTAAAACCATCAAAGAGTGAAACAAACTCCAGATAATCTGAAGAACGTGGCAGACTTCCAAAATTTATCCCCAAAAAAAGGGAATAAGGCAATGATGTCACACTCTAAATCCAGACGGGACCAAGACTCAACATCAGGACAAAATTATGGACCAACTTTGACACTTTTGAAAAGTTTTCTTCATGAAAAACAACCTTTTTCTTATAAAAAACTAGTTAAATATGTCCAATTGTTTAAAACATATGATGTTCCACGACTTCAGATCCCTCATGCGGGCATCTTTGTACCACAGGGCAGGTCGTCCAGTTGGCCGAGCTCCCTTATAGAGGATGTCCTTTGGAATACGGCCATCATTCATCCTGCATACATGACCTCGCCATCGTAGGCGCCTCTAGGAGAGGATGGTGAACATACTGTATATGCTCAACTCGGTCAGGACGTCCACGTTGGATACTTGATCCTACTAGGTGAACTCTAGGAGATGTCTAAGCTTACACAGGTGGAAGACGTTTAGTCTCTGCTCTTGGTGGGTAAACAGTGTCCAAGCCTCACTGCTGTACAGTAGCGTGCTCAGTACACACGCTCAGTAAACCTTCTTTTTAGTGTGGAGAGTCAGCATTAGACCGGAAAGGGAAGAATGCTTCCCGCAGATCAGGGACAGCGTTCTGCTTCAAGTGGAGGGGTTTAAGTATCTCAGTGTCTTGTTCACGAGTGTGGGAAGGATGGAGCAGGAGATCAACAGGCGGGTTGGTGCGGCGTCAGCAGTAACTAGGACGCTGCATTGGTCTGTTGCAGTAAAGAAAGAGCTGAGCCGAAAAGTAAAGCTCTCGATTTACAAGTCGATCTACGTTCCTACCCTCACCATGGTAACCAGGATCTACGTTCCTACCCTCACCATGGTAACCAGGATCTACGTTCCTACCCTCACCATGGTAACCAGGATCTACGTTCCTATCTTCACCAGGGTAACCAGGATCTACGTTCCTACCCTCACCATGGTAACCAGGATCTACGTTCCTACCCTCACCATGGTAACCAGGATCTACATTCCTATTCTCACCATGGTAACCAGGATCTACGTTCCTACCCTCACCATGGTAACCAGGATCTACGTTCCTATCTTCACCAGGGTAACCAGGATCTACGTTCCTACCCTCACCATGGTAACCAGGATCTACGTTCCTACCCTCACCATGGTAACCAGGATCTACGTTCCTACCCTCACCATGGTAACCAGGATCTACGTTCCTACCTTCACCATGGTAACCAGGATCTACGTTCCTACCCTCACCATGGTAACCAGGATCTACGTTCCTACTCTCACCGTGGTAACCAGGATCTACATTCCTACCCTCACCATGGTAACCAGGATCTACGTTCCTACCCTCACCATGGTAACCAGGATCTACGTTCCTATCTTCACCATGGTAACCAGGATTCACGTTCCTACTCTCACCGTGGTAACCAGGATCTACGTTCCTACCCTCACCATGGTAACCAGGATCTACGTTCCTATCCTCACCATGGTAACCAGGATCTACGTTCCTATCTTCACCATGGTAACCAGGATCTACGTTCCTACCCTCACCATGGTAACCAGGATCTACGTTCCTACCCTCACCATGGTAACCAGGATCTACGATTCTACCCTCACCATGGTAACCAGGATCTACCTTCCTACCCTCACCATGGTAACCAGGATCTACGTTCCTATCCTCACCATGGTAACCAGGATCTACGTTCCTATCTTCACCATGGTAACCAGGATCTACGATCCTACCCTCACCAGGGTAACCAGGATCTACGTTCCTACCCTCACCATGGTAACCAGGATCTACATTCCTACCCTCACCGTGGTAACCAGGATCTACATTCCTACCCTCACCGTGGTAACCAGGATCTACGTTCCTACTCTCACCGTGGTAACCAGGATCTACATTCCTATCTTCACCAGGGTAACCAGGATCTACGTTCCTACCCTCACCATGGTAACCAGGATCTACGTTCCTACCCTCACCATGGTAACCAGGATCTACGTTCCTACCCTCACCATGGTAACCAGGATGTACATTCCTACCCTCACCATGGTAACCAGGATCTACATTCCTATTCTCGCCGTGGTAACCAGGATTCACGTTCCTACTCTCACCGTGGTAACCAGGATCTACATTCCTACCTTCACCATGGTAACCAGGATCTACGTTCCTACCCTCACCATGGTAACCAGGATCTACGTTCCTATCCTCACCATGGTAACCAGGATCTACGTTCCTACCCTCACCATGGTAACCAGGATCTACGATTCTACCCTCACCATGGTAACCAGGATCTACGTTCCTATCCTCACCATGGTAACCAGGATCTACGTTCCTACCCTCACCATGGTAACCAGGATCTACGATTCTACCCTCACCATGGTAACCAGGATCTACGTTCCTATCCTCACCATGGTAACCAGGATCTACGTTCCTATCTTCACCATGGTAACCAGGATCTACGTTCCTACCCTCACCAGGGTAACCAGGATCCACGTTCCTACTCTCACCGTAGTAACCAGGATCTACATTCCTACCCTCACCATGGTAACCAGGATCTACATTCCTACCTTCACCATGGTAACCAGGATCTACGTTCCTACTCTCACCGTGGTAACCAGGATCTACGTTCCTACCCTCACCGTGGTAACCAGGATCTACGTTCCTATCCTCACCATGGTAACCAGGATCTACGTTCCTATCTTCACCATGGTAACCAGGATCTACGATCCTACCCTCACCAGGGTAACCAGGATCCACGTTCCTACTCTCACCGTAGTAACCAGGATCTACATTCCTACCCTCACCGTGGTAACCAGGATCTACATTCCTACCTTCACCATGGTAACCAGGATCTACGTTCCTACTCTCACCGTGGTAACCAGGATCTACGTTCCTACCCTCACCGTGGTAACCAGGATCTACATTCCTACCTTCACCATGGTAACCAGGATCTACGTTCCTACCCTCACCATGGTAACCAGGATCCACGTTCCTACTCTCACCGTGGTAACCAGGATCTACATTCCTACCTTCACCATGGTAACCAGGATCTACGTTCCTACTCTCATCATGGTAACCAGGATCTACATTCCTACCTTCACCATGGTAACCAGGATCTACGTTCCTACCCTCACCGTGGTAACCAGGATCTACGTTCCTACCCTCATCATGGTAACCGGGATCTACGTTCCTACCCTCACCATGGTAACCAGGATCTACGTTCCTTCCCTCACCATGGTAACCAGGATCTACGTTCCTACCCTCACCATGGTAACCAGGATCTATGTTCCCACCCTCACCATGGTAACCAGGGTCTACGTTCCTACCCTCACTATGAGTGTAGGAACGTAGACCCAGAGTCGTGAGCTCTGATCAGTACAGGTGGTGTGCAAGTTGGTCTCACTGAGCGAGAGAGCTCTAGCGTGAGGTCACAGTCTGCCACTGCTCCCCCCATGACTCATATTATCTATCACATTTGCAGCAAGTACGGTAGAAGCTGCAGCTCCCGCATCGGCTCAGTAAGCCACATTCATATAGTAGGTACCCAGGTGCAGACGCCATCGTCTCTAGAGACAGAAGGATGCCAACGATAGAATACATGACTGTAGATTACAAACAAAGCATACTGCATGGAGCCATGATGGCTGATCATTTATGGGTCAAACCAAAAGAGCAATACAGCTTCCAGAGTGGAACCAGCTCTGGGAAAAGACCCAAACATGGGCATAGCGTACCAGTGATGGAGTCAAACCCACGTCTAAACCACACACAGAGCAGTTTTAACAGTAAAACCGAGGACCAGTGGAACATTTTGGGGTGTGACTGCTGTTAGAAATCCACCGTCTTTGTGGTCGTTGCTCACTGGAGGATTTTAATCTTCTTAATCAGAATCTAAACCTGCAAAAACAATTGACCCATTTTCACGCGTGTCTTCTAATCTCTGAATGCGTCCAGATCTCATTTAGAAGCGTCAGAAATCCTTTTTCAATCTAGGTGATCCGTTCCCTCCAACCTGCCTCCAGACACTCCGCTAATCCACTATCATCTAATCCAATGCTCTTCAAACGCTCACCCCCTGTTTATAGAGAAAGAGGCAAAAGTTTGGACACCCTGTGCAGGATTTTATTCTCAAACGAGAGGTCTTGAGTCTTGAAATGAGTTTTACGCTGTGTGGTGAGTTAGGGAGCAAGAGGAGGAGGGAATTCAGTATCAATATCTAGAAGAAAATGCATTTATAAGCTTGTGTTTTGGCGGATTTTATCCTACCAAAATAAAACTCCTCCCTTTTGCTTTCTAACAATTTTTCAATCCATATTTTTTTCGCTTCTCACTTCCAGCAGGGTGAGAAAATGAGCCCCTCCCAATGAGGCTCCGGGAAGACGGGGTGTTTTCAGGAGGTCGTACGCCTTTCTTTGTAATGGAAATTACCATCAGGTGAATTTGAGGTTTGGAAGACGTGACTGCGAGAGGGAAAAAGATCCAAGTTTGCCAGAAATGCAAATTTTAGCACCGGAAAAAAATTCATTATTCTGCTTTTTTTTTTTGCTTCTCCGTAAAGTTTCTTGTTTTGAAGCCATTAATTTTATAATGTGTGTGTGAGTGTGTGTGTGTGTGTGTGTGTGTGTGTGTGTAAGAGGAGTGTGTTTTTATCAGACTGTGTATATCATACTGAGCTCTTCAATCCGTACTCCATCTGCATCAATCAGACCCTCAGTAATTAATTCGTGCTTTTATTTTAATGTTTTTATACAAAAAAAGCTTGAAAAACTTCACAATAAAAGCCTCTAATTAATAAACAAACCAGTGGTTAAAAAAATCTCTTACTGCTGCCACACGCAAAACCATCTATGGTGACCAGGATCTACGTTCCTACCCTCACCATGGTAACCAGGATCGACGTTCCTACCCTAACCATGGTAACCAGGATCTACGTTCCTATCCTCACCATGGTAACCAGGATCTACGTTCCTACCCTCACCATGGTAACCAGGATCTACGTTCCTACCCTCACCGTGGTAACCAGGATTTACGTTCCTACCCTCACCATGGTAACCAGGATCTACGTTCCTACCCTCACCATGGTAACCAGGATCGACGTTCCTACCCTAACCATGGTAACCAGGATCTACGTTCCTACCCTCACCATGGTAACCAGGATCTACGTTCCTACCCTCACCGTGGTAACCAGGATTTACGTTCATACCCTCACCATGGTAACCAGGATCTTCGTTCCTACCCTCACCATGGTAACCAGGATCTACGTTCCTATCCTCACCATGGTAACCAGGATTTACGTTCCTACCCTCACCACGGTAACCAGGATCTACATTCCTACCCTCACCATGGTAACCAGGATTTATGTTCCTACCCTCACCATGGTAACCAGGATGTACGTTCCTACCCTCACCATGGTAACCAGGATCTACATTCCTACCCTCACCATGGTAACCAGGATTTACGTTCCTACCCTCACCATGGTAACCAGAATCTTCGTTCCTACCCTCACCATGGTAACCAGGATCTTCGTTCCTACCCTCACCATGGTAACCAGGATCTACATTCCTACCCTCACCATGGTAACCAGAATCTTCGTTCCTACCCTCACCATGGTAACCAGGATCTTCGTTCCTACCCTCACCATGGTAACCAGGATCTACATTCCTACCCTCACCATGGTAACCAGGATCTTCGTTCCTACCCTCACCATGGTAACCAGGATCTACGTTCCTATCCTCACCATGGTAACCAGGATTTACGTTCCTACCCTCACCACGGTAACCAGGATCTACATTCCTACCCTCACCATGGTAACCAGGATTTACGTTCCTACCCTCACCATGGCAACCAGGATATACGATCCTACCCTCACCATGGCAACCAGGATATACGATCCTACCCTCACCATGGTAACCAGGATCTACGTTCCTACCCTCACCATGGTAACCAGGATCTACATTCCTACCCTCACCATGGCAACCAGGATATACGATCCTACCCTCACCATGGTAACCAGGATCTACGTTCCTACCCTCACCACGGTAACCAGGATCTACATTCCTACCCTCACCATGGTAACCAGGATTTACGTTCCTACCCTCACCATGGCAACCAGGATATACGATCCTACCCTCACCATGGTAACCAATGTTAATGGTGACCAAAAGAACAAGATCACAAATACAAGAGGCCAAAATGATCTTCCTCTGCAGGGTGGCTGGACTCTCTATTAGAGATAGAGGGAGGAGCTCTGAGTAGATCCGCTGATCTTCTCCATCTTTGCTTAGAATTTAATTGTATGAACAAAGGAGGGAGGACTGTATGAGGGTCTTGAGTTCTCTCTCTTCTTGATGACCTCGCTGTACAGACTATTCTTTCTGACCCTGGACTTTAAAGACCTTTACCTCAGCTCTCCTGATGCATAAATGTGTGTGTATCTGCGTCTATGTGTGTGTTTAACTCTTCAAACCCTCCCTCAGAGAAAACTTTTTTTCTTCAGATTTGATCTCGTCCTTCTTCTCCATCTCACTTGGTCGCTTCACAGCGAGAAACAAGAGCGTAAACGTTCTCTCCAGCGTGCGTATCGCTGTCAGCGTGAGCTGCCCATCACGCAACGCATCAGACCGGACCCCTCCAGTCGTGCTGTCACCATAGCGACGCGTCATACTGGACCCCTCCCGTCATGCTGTCACCAAGAGATGCAGAGACGTTAGAGAAGAACTAGAAGATGGCACCCAGCTGATCTGCCAGTCTTATCTGTACCAGTCGGTCTGTCGGATGGATAAGCTGTACATTAAAAACATTTCATAGTTTGGACGTCGACTCGTTTGGATGAAATGGAAACGACATAAGCAGGAGATAGTGGCAGGGCGCACCCTGACCCACATGGAAACCCATCACCGTTATCTCTTAGATTAGAAATCTCAGCAGACTGAGAGACGGTTTGAGAAGTTTCTCTTTTTCACAGATGAGTTTTACATTAATTTAAACGGACAAATGTTGATTTCAAGATTGTTTTTCTTTTCAAACTCAAAACAGTTCCAAACTTAAGACACATTCTGTCTGTAACGGGTGGCACGGTGGCCTCAAAGCAAGATGGTTGGAGCTTTGAGTCCTGGAGTGAGGATGAGGCTTGAGACACTGTCTTTCTGTGTGGAGTGTGCATGTTTAATTTACCATGGTGACAATAGGAACGTAGATCCTGGTTACCATGGTGAGGGTAGGAACATAGATCCTGTTACCATGGTGAGGGTAGGAACGTAGATCCTGGTTACCATGGTGAGGGTAGGAACGTAGATCCTGGTTACCATGGTGAGGGTAGGAATGTAGATCCTGGTTACCATGGTGAGGGTGGGAATGTAGATCCTGGTTACCATGGTGAGGGTAGGAACGTAGATCCTGGTTACCATGGTGAGGGTAGGAACGTAGATCCTGGTTACCATGGTGAGGGTAGGAATGTGGATCCTGCTCCAGGTTGAGAGAAGCCTGATAGGCATCTGGTTAGAATGCCTCCAGAACGCCTCGCTGGTGAGGTGTTTCAGGCACGTCCCATCAGGAGGAGACCCAGAGTCAGACCCTGGACCTGCTGTAGTGACTATGTCTCACAGCTGGACAGGGAACACCTCAGGATGCTTCTGGCTGAGCTGGAAGATGCAGCTGGGGTGAGAGAAGCCTGGGCTTCCCGTCTGAAGCTGTTGCCCAGCAACCCGTCCCTGGAAGACGACGGAAGGGAACTCTAAACATTTCCTGTCTGCTTGTTTTGTGTACAGTGTGAACCCTTTTGAAGGAAAACTTCTGCTGACGTCGTCTCTGGTAGTAAAATTATGTGGCTGAGCAGGGTGGTAAAGCACTGGCTTGCCCACGGATCCCCCAAAATGACAGGCTCATAAAGGTCCTTGCTCTTTTGTGGATGGGGGTGTATCTGGGATCCAAACTACGTGTGTGTCCAGAGACTTTTAGAAGCTCCCTGATCCAGCAGACGTCCTGTCCTGTGTGTACCCCCTGTAAACGTGTGTGTTTCTGAACTGCTCATACGTCTCCATGTGGATCCCTGACTTTTTAAAACCCAGAACTAGTCACTGTGTAGAAACCGCTCCTTTGATCCCTGACCTAATGGATGTGGGTTACCGTGAACGCTCTCCGAGCCGCTCTAAACGTTACACTTTCATAAATCAGACGTGGATTTTATGTTTTGTCCTATAATTTCTCAGAAACCACAGAATCTTTCTGACTCGTCCTGCCCGTCCACGCCGAAACCATCTCTCAGGAAAATTGTAGATTACAGAAAACCGTTCGACCACCAACGACTTGTTAAAACTCTGATCAAGTTTAGGCTTTAAAATAAAGTAGAAACAGATTTAAATTCTAAATAAAAGGAGTTTTTAGGGATGATCTTTAAATCATCCCTCCGTGCGTCCCTCTTCGGGCTGGTAGGGTTCAGTTTGGTTGAAGACCGAGGCCCGGCTTTAGAGGGGAGAGTAATTAGAGTAAATAAATCCTCGTTCCCATAACCTCCACCACTTCTAAGGATCAGCCTGCCTTGTTCCCAGGCTGAGGAATCCACACCACCTCGTGACTCTGAAAACCTCCAAATCCTCCGTAATCAGCCCAGTTCTCCGACAGAGTCCGGCTCTCGTACCGCGAGCCCGGGTCAAAATAAAACCAACCAATGACAGTAATTTGGATTCTTCAGACCACAGAATGTTTGAGGGTTTAAGAAGTTAAAAAGTTCCACATCACTCCAGTTCTTTTAAATGGCTTCCTGTAAACTTTAGGACTGATTTTAACCCTTTAAGGGGCACACGTTGTTCACCTTTTTCACTCTGAACAGGCGGCTATGCTTTCAAACTAACAGGAGACCCTGAGTGTTCTTGTTTTCTAAAGCCTGGTTCGTAGCGTCCGTTAGTTGCCACAGACGCTTTCGTCTGTTTTCCCAACAGGTAGTGCGACCGCTTTCGGCCGCTACACCCCATAAAGGGTTAGTTTAAGTGTTAGTTTTACGCCCAGGATAAACTGGATCTTTGGTCGTCCAATCAGAACCTGATTAAAGCCCAAAAAATTCCATTTAAAACTCAGGAGGAACAAACCTTATTAATTCTAGAGGGAAACTATTTTACAGCATTTATTCAGCTGCTTAGTGGCTTCACAGCAAGAAGGTCAGGGTTTGAAACCTGGAGTGAGGGCGAGTCTTGAAACACTGGTCTTTCTGTGTGTAGTTTGCATGTTCTACCTGTGTATGAGTGGCTTTTTTCTGGTTTCCTCCAAAAACATACATGTTTTTTTTTCCTAGAAAACATACATTGATTGGCTGCTATGAAATCGCCCTAAGGAATGAGTGTGTGTGGATGGTTGTGTGTGTGTGTGTGTGTGTGTGTGTGTGTGTGTGGCTCCGCAACATAATGTCGACCTGTTCGGGTTGGGTTTTGGTACCACAGTGACCTCATTAAGGATAAGAGGTTCAGAAGATGAATGAAATCTTTGTCAACCTGCCGCCATTAGATCTACTATTAAAAAAAAGATGGTAAAATCACAGACATGAATTTAAACACACACATCGGGACACACCCTGACATCCAGACACCCTATCACCCTCACACACACGTCCAGGAAAGTCTCTGCTAGATAAAGTTTTAGTTCTGATGTCTTCTGCTTCTCCGGGGCCGGGTCGTCAGGGGCAACAGCCTCAGACGTGAAGCCCAGGCTTCTCTCATCCAAGCTGCATCCTCCAGCTCACCTGGAAGGATCCTGAGGTGTTCCCTGTCCAGCTGTGAGACAGAGTCTCTCCAGCAGGTCTGGGTTCTGCCTCTTGGTATCCTCCCAGTGAGACATTTCCGAAACACCTCACCAGCAAGGCGCTAAGGGGGCATCCCGAACATCTCCTCCTTGAGCCGCCACGTTATTGTGGTGGAACGTAGATCCTGGTTGCCATGGTGAGGGTAGGAACGTAGATCCTGGTTACCATGGTGAGGGTAGGAACGTAGATCCTGGTTACCATGGTGAGGGTAGGAACGTAGATCCTGGTTACCATGGTGAGGGTAGGAACGTAGATCCTGGTTACCATGGTGAGGGTAGGAACGTAGATCCTGGTTACCATGGTGAGGGTAGGAACGTAGATCCTGGTTACCATGGTGAGGGTAGGAACGTAGATCCTGGTTACCATGGTGAGGGTAGGAACGTAGATCCTGGTTACCACGGTGAGGGTAGGAACGTAGATCCTGGTTACCATGGTGAGGGTAGGAACGTAGATCCTGGTTACCATGGTGAGGGTAGGAACATAGATCCTGGTTACCATGGTGAGGGTAGGAACGTAGATCCTGGTTACCACGGTGAGGGTAGGAACGTAGATCCTGGTTACCACGGTGAGGGTAGGAACGTAGATCCTGGTTACCATGGTGAGGGTAGGAACGTAGATCCTGGTTACCATGGTGAGGGTAGGAACGTAGATTCTGGTTACCATGGTGAGGGTAGGAACATAGATCCTGGTTACCATGGTGAGGGTAGGAACATAGATCCTGGTTACCACGGTGAGGGTAGGAACGAAGATCCTGGTTACCATGGTGAGGGTAGGAACATAGATCCTGGTTACCATCGGGGTCTCCCTCTTGGTCTCCTCCTGGTGGGACGGAACACCTCACCAGTGATGGAGGCATCCTAACCATAAGCCTGAACCACCCCATGTGGCTTCTCTCGACCTGGAGGAGGAGCGTTTTCATGTTGAAGTCGTGTTTTTTTTTTGCTTCTGTTACGTTTTGTTTGAATCAAATCGTCCCAAAGCGGAAGCTGACGTGTTCTTAATGAACACAGCTTGTGATGTAAAGCGTTTTTTGATGCTTTAATGCTGATTTTTTCTTGTTAAAATGATCAAATCTTCATTTTTTTGGGTTGGATTTAAACATCAAGCCTGTCCTAAGAAACCATCAGACCTTCTGGAAAAAAATCACCCAAGTCAATGACTCCTTTCAAAATAAGAGAATTGATTCTTTTCAGTCTGAATTAAATGGGAAGGAGACATTTTGTCCCCAGCAGCTTCACTGGCTCTGAAATACTTTCTGATGGAGACTTTTCTTTTTTTTCGGTCTCGTTACTCGGCCGTGACCTCTTCCATTTTCTAAAAAGAAAGCTGCATTTTCCCCACATTTACGGATCAGGGGGTATCGGTCATTTAGCAACCCAAATGGCCTCCATTAGCCCCCAAAGTCTACAGGGCGATTACCTCATGATACCGAGAAGGGTTCCTACGCTCGGTGAATTACACGGATTGGAGTGGAACGTGATGAGAGATCAAACATGAGGAGTGGCTGGAGCTGAAGGGTGTCAAACTCTGGCCTGAGGTCCAAATCTAGACCCCAGGGTAGAAATAAGAGGCACAAAGCGCCTTTAATGGAGCTCGTCCACCATTAGGGGGGCTATGCTATGCTGCACGGTCCGTTAAATAACCCCTGGCTGTTGCCATGGTAACCTCATACTGTCAGATATGGTTACAACGATTGGTTTAAAGTCTTTCTTGTTCGATTCGAAGTTCATTCGTTCATCTTCTGAACCGTCCATCCCTGACTGGTACAAGGTGAGCGGTCCGTGCTGTTCCACACTTCCCTGTGCCAAGGTGCCCTACAACTACAATGGCAAAGAAGAGGGAGACCTCAAGTTCAGCAAAGGCGACATCATCATCCTGCGCCAGCCAGTGGATACAAACTGGTTCCACGGGGAGATGGGGGCGGGGCCACGGCTTTTTCCCACCCATTTTGTTCAGGTCATCAAACCCCTTCTCCTGACTCCACCACAGTGCAAAGCTGGCGAACAGGTCGGCAGTCTGTCACGGACACACCCACCCACACACACCCACACACACACACACACACACACAAACCATCCATACACACTCATTCATAGCAGCCAATCAAAATAACATGTATGTTTTTGGAGGAAAACCAGAAAAACACACATACACATGTAGAACATGCAAACTACACACAGAAAGAACAGTGTTTCAAGCCTTATCCCCACCCGGATATCGAACCCTGACCTTCTTGCTGTGAGACCACCGTGCTATCTCATTTTTTAAGTTCCCACAGCAATAAGGTCAGGGTTCCAAGTCCCGGAGTGAGGACGAGGCTTGGAACACTGGTCTTTCTGTGTGTAGTTTGCATGTTCTCGTTGTGTATGTGTGGCTAAAAACATACATGTTAGGTTGATTACCCCTAAGAATGAGAGTGTGTGTGTGGCCCTGGAACAGGCTGGCGTCCTGTTCGGGGTGTATCCTGCCCCTCGCCTTGAATCACTAGGATTCCGTCAGGTTTAAACGGTTCAGAAGATGAACCCACTGGGGTTGTGAGTTTAAACCCCTGCTTCATCTGGACCAAACAATCTGGGAAGGGGGAGAATGTCTCAGCAGGATTCAGGACAGATAGAAACACACCTGCACACATCTGGTAGTGACCGTTTCAGACTCTCTTCTTGAGGAATAACGATCTCTTCTGTTTCATCCCGCTTTGAGCCCTCTTCACTCCTTCAAACCTTCAAGCATTCTTTTTTATTCAGGATGGATTTGGTCTGCTGCTTTCTCAACATCACTGACAGCGGCCACAGGGGATCCACCGTGTCCTGACGGTTTATTCCCAGCGGGGTACACGGTGGACCCCTTTATGGTGCTGTTTGAAAACGTAAAGCATGCATACACATGTGGATTGTGGTTCAGGCATCTGGTTAGGATGCCTCCTGAGCGTCTCATTGGTGAGGTGTTTGGATACGTCCCACCAGGAGGAGACCAAGGGGCAGACTCCGGACCTGCTGGAGAGACTATGTCTCACAGCTGGACAGGGAACACCTCAGGATTCTTCCGGGTGAGAATCCTGAGGATGCAGGAGGGGTGAGAGAAGCCTGGGATTCCAGTCTGAGGCTGTTCCCCCCCTGGACCCAGCCATGGATAAACGGAAGACGACAGAACAGAACCCTCCTGTAGATGTGTTAGGATTGTTGAAACCAAGCGTCTCGATCCGGAATCGAGACGCAGCAATTTTCAGGCACGTTTCGTTCTGGTTTTATTGAAAAAAATGAAGCTCAACTTTTCACAAATGATGAAATGTGAGTTTGAGTCTCACCTTGAACACTTATTTTAGGGAGGCATTGACTCTGTGGTAGAGTGTTTGTTCTTGGACCGGAAGAAGCCGGTTTGAATCCCAAGGAGCCACGTGGAGCAGACACATAAGACCCTAGTTGCTCCCACTATTGGTGCCATCATGGCTGCCTGCTGTGGTGCAATGCAGGACAGGAACGTCTCCATTGAGGGACTAAAAAAGGAATTCTTGAATCTATTGAGCAATCTCAATCACCTCCGTGACATAGTAAAAAAAGTTTTAAAAAAGTCTTCTGGACAGTTTAATTCTTGAACGAGACGTTTCGACTTCCATCTGGAAATCATTTTCAATCTGAATGAAATGGACTGAAAACTGGATCTATTTATACTAACCTGAGTAAAAAGGTAAAAAAGAGGAAAAATGGAGTCTCTATTCCCTACGTGTCAGGACTGTCCGAGAAGGTACAGAGAATCTTCAGGCAACATAACATCCTGGTTTTCTTTAAACCGGTCAACACATCACGGCAGAAACTAGTACTTGTACATCCTAAAGACAAGATGCCCACAGAAAAACAGAGCAATGTAGTTTATTGGATCCGGTGCAGTGAAGGGAGCTGCAAAGAACACTACATTGGAGAAACGAAGCAGCCACTCCACAAAAGACTTTACCAACACAGAAGAGAAGCCTCTAGTGGTCCACAGTCTGCTGTACATCTGCATCTTAAATCCACCAAACACACTTTTGAGGACAGTGAGGTGAAGATTCTAAGTAGAGAGAAAGGATGGTTTGAAAGAGGTGTGAAGGAAGCCATCTTTGTGATGAAAGAGAGTCCCTCTCTGAATCAGAGTGGAGGCGTTAGATACATTCTGCCCGGTATTTACAGCAGCCTTTTGAAGCCATGGACTAAAGAGGACACCTTGTGACCCAGTTTCATGCCTCTCGTTAGCAGGAATTTCTATTCACTAGGCTTTTAGCATTTTTATAATAGGGTTTGTTTACTGGTCTGTGGCTACAATAGGAGCCATTCACGGCCATCATAGGTAACACAGGCTCATTGGTCGAGCCCTTCTTACTATTTTTTTACTTTTTACTCAGGTTAGTATAAATAGATCCAGTTTTCAATCCATTTAATTCAGATTGAAAATGATTTCCGGATGGAAGTCGAAACGTCTTGTTGAAGAATTAAACTGTCCAGAAGACTTCTTTGAAACTTTTTCTACTATGGATCACTCCTGGATGAATGAGGGACTACACGGTCCTCCGTGGCAAACAAACCTAAGAAAAGCAGCCTGGAGAAGGAAAACAATCACGGATTATGGAATGCAGGACACACTTTACCCCATGTGTTCCGTAAAATTCCTTCACGACATGACTCGTATGGATGGTCTCACTCGCAAAACCAAAGAACACACTGTTAGGAGATGATAAAACGGATCCATACGTCCACATGAAGCATGCAGAGAGAAACACACTCTGAATCAAACCGACTGATAAAACATCTTCTCTGGTGTTTTGTTTTTCCCAGTCGGTGAAACTCGGAAGTCGTTGGCCGCTCAGTGGACCCACCAGATTAAAAAAAGATGGATGTTTTGTGTGTAAAAAGGCTTGAGGATGAAGAGACCACAGATAGTGTATCAATCAAACCCACAGGAAGATGCTCAGTTTGTCCAGAGAGGAAATGTTACTTCAGTAACCAGAACAAGTCGACACCTCGAACAGAACGCCTCCACCAGCCTTACATCACAAACAGTATCAATAAGAAGAGTCAGACCCCGGACCTGCTGGAGAGACTATGTCTCACAGCTGGCTGGGGAACGACTCTGGACCCTTCTGGGTGAGCTGGAGGATGCAGCCGTGTTGAGAGAAGCCTGGGCTTCCCGTCTGAGGATGTTACCCCCTCCGACCCGGCCCCGGATAAGCAGAAGACGACGTAACGAAACAGGACAGACAAAAAAAAATGTATTATGTGAATATGTTATAGGTTAGCACTGTGGTCTCACAGCAAGTAGGGCAGGGGTTCGAGTCCAGGAGTGGATAAAAGGCTTAAAACACTGGTCTTTCTGTGTGTAGTTTTCATGTTCTCCCTGTATATGTTTTTTTTCTCTGGTTTCCTCCCACAATCCGAAAATATTTGTATAAGGTAATTGGCCAGTAAGAAATTGCCCCTAACAGGATGGTTGTCTGTGTGTGTGGCCCCGCAACAGGATAGGAACATAGATCCTGGTTACCATGGTGAGGGTAGGAACGTAGATCCTGGTTACCATGGTGAGGGTAGGAACGTAGATCCTGGTTACCATGGTGAGGGTAGGAACGTAGATCCTGGTTACCATGGTGAGGGTAAGAACATAGATCCTGGTTACCATGGTGAGGGTAAGAACGTAGATCCTGGTTACCATGGTGAGGGTAGGAACGTAGATCCTGGTTACCATGGTGAGGGTAAGAACATAGATCCTGGTTACCATGGTGAGGGTAGGAACGTAGATCCTGGTTACCATGGTGAGGATAGGAACTTAGATCCTGGTTACCATGGTGAGGGTAGGAACTTAGATCCTGGTTACCATGGTGAGGGTAGGAACTTAGATCCTGGTTACCATGATGAGGGTAGGAACGTAGATCCTGGTTACCATGGTGAGGGTAGTAACGTAGATCCTGGTAACCATGGTGAGGGTAGGAACGTAGATCCTGGTTACCATGGTGAGGGTAGGAACGTAGATCCTGGTTACCATGGTGAGGGTAGGAACGTAGATCCTGGTTACCATGGTGAGAGTAGGAACGTAGATCCTGGTTACCATGGTGAGGGTTAGAACGTAGATCCTGGTTACCATGGTGAGGATAGGAACGTAGATCCTGGTTACCATGGTGAGGATAGGAACGTAGATCCTGGTTACCATGGTGAGGGTAGGAACGTAGATCCTGGTTACCATGGTGAGGGTAGGAACATAGATCCTGGTTACCATGGTGAGGGTAGGAACGTAGATCCTGGTTACCATGGTGAGGATAGGAACGTAGATCCTGGTTACCATGGTGAGGGTAGGAACGTAGATCCTGGTTACCATGGTGAGGGTAGGAACGTAGATCCTGGTTACCATGGTGAGGATTAGAACGTAGATCCTGGTTACCATGGTGAGGATAGGAACGTAGATCCTGGTTACCATGGTGAGGGTAGGAACGTAGATCCTGGTAACCATGGTGAGCGTAGGAACGTAGATCCTGGTTACCATGGTGAGGGTAGGAACGTAGATCCTGGTAACCATGGTGAGGGTAGGAACGTAGATCCTGGTAACCATGGTGAGAGTAGGAACGTAGATCCTGGTTACCATGGTGAGGGTAGGAATGTAGATCCTGGTTACCATGGTGAGGGGAGGAACATAGATCCTGGTTACCATGGTGAGGGTAGGAATGTAGATCCTGGTTACCATGGTGAGGGTAGGAACGTAGATCCTGGTTACCATGGTGAGGGTTAGAACGTAGACCCTGGTTACCATGGTGAGGATAGGAACGTAGATCCTGGTTACCATGGTGAGGGTAGGAACGTAGATCCTGGTAACCATGGTGAGCGTAGGAACGTAGATCCTGGTTACCATGGTGAGGGTAGGAACGTAGATCCTGGTTACCATGGTGAGGGTAGGAACGTAGATCCTGGTAACCATGGTGAGCGTAGGAACGTAGATCCTGGTTACCATGGTGAGGGTAGGAACGTAGATCCTGGTAACGATGGTGAGAGTAGGAACGTAGATCCTGGTTACCATGGTGAGGGTAGGAACGTAGATCCTGGTTACCATGGTGAGGATAGGAACGTAGATCCTGGTTACCATGGTGAGGGTAGGAACGTAGATCCTGGTTACCATGGTGAGGGTAGGAATGTAGATCCTGGTTACCATGGTGAGGGTAGGAACGTAGATCCTGGTTACCATGGTGAGGGAAGGAACGTAGATCCTGGTTACCATGGTGAGGGTAGGAACGTAGATCCTGGTTACCATGGTGAGGGTAGGAACGTAGATCCTGGTTACCATGGTGAGGGTAGGAACGTAGATCCTGGTTACCATGGTGAGGGTAGGAACGTAGATCCTGGTTACCATTGGTTTTAGTTTTTGGAAAATATGGCTGTTGTTTCAAATTAAAACTTTACCAAACTTAATTCCTCCCTAATCAAATATTCATTTTAAAAATGAGAAAAGCAGAAAGAAGAAACTAATAAAAGAAAATGAGGAAAAAATGTGTACGAGTTGTTGAAATGAATCAGGAGTGAAGATGGAGACGGATTGAACAGGACGGGTACCACAGTAAAGTGTTTCTGTGTGTGAGACCGTTCCTTCCTGACCAGCAGCATGACAAAGAAACCCTGATGATTGTCTGATTGTTCTCTTAATAAAACCTCCTGGTTCCATCACAGTGTGGCACAATGGATTCTTCACCCGAACGCTGATGGAGTTTCTGCTTCTGAAGAAGTTCAGAATCAGTGCCACGCCTTCTTTCCTCAGCCAACCTGCTCCTTCTTCTCTCCCTCTCAATCAGATTTTAATCGCTGCATCGGCAGGTTTTCACATCCTATTTTTATCTCTCCGTCCAATCATAAAAGATCAAGAAAAGAAAAACTGTTTCTTCCATTGAAAGAATATTTTAATCAACAGGTTCGTCGAGAAAAAAGAAGCCTGGTTTTCATTTGTTTTGTTCTGTGGTCTTCCGCTTATCCATGGCCGGGTCGCCAGGGGCAACAGCCTCGGACAAGAAACCCAGGCTTCTCTCACCCCGGCTGCATCCTCCAGCTCACCCAGAAGGATCCTGAGGTGTTCCCTGTCCAGCTGTCAGACATAGTCTCTCCAGCAGGTCTGGGGTCTGACTCTGGGTCTCCTCCTGGTGGGACGTGCCTGAAACACCTCACCAACTATGCATTTTTGGGGGCATCCTAACCAGATGCTCAAACCAACCCATCTGGCTTCTCTCGACCTGGAAGAGGAGCGGCTCGACACCGAGCTCCTCCCTCTATCGCAGAGTGAGAGCCCAGCTACCCTGCAGAGGGAAACTCATAGGAATGTAGATCCTGGTTACCATGGTGAGGGTAGGAACATAGATCCTGGTTACCATGGTGAGGGTAGGAACATAGATCCTGGTTACCATGGTGAGGGTAGAAACGTAGATCCTGGTTACTATGGTGAGGGTAGGAACGTAGATCCTGGTTACCATGGTGAGGGTAGGAACGTAGATCCTGGTTACCATGGTGAGGGTAGGAACGTAGATCCTGGTTACCATGGTGAGGGTAGGAACGTAGATCCTGGTTACCACGGTGAGGGTAGGAACATAGATCCTGGTTACCATGGTGAGGTTAGGAACGTAGATCCTGGTTACCATGGTGAGGGTAGGAACGTAGATCCTGGTTACCACGGTGAGGGTAGGAATGTAGATCCTGGTTACCGTGGTGAGGGTAGGAACATAGATCCTGGTTACCATGGTGAGGGTAGAAACGTAGATCCTGGTTACCATGGTGAGGGTAGGAACATAGATCCTGGTTACCATGGTGAGGGTAGGAACGTAGATCCTGGTTACCATGGTGAGGGTAGGAACATAGATCCTGGTTACCATGGTGAGGGTAGGAACGTAGATCCTGGTTACCAAGGTGAGGGTAGGAACATAGATCCTGGTTACCATGGTGAGGGTAGGAACGTAGATCCTGGTTACCATGGTGAGGGTAGGAACATAGATCCTGGTTACCATGGTGAGGATAAGAACGTAGATCCTGGTTACCATGGTGAGGGTAGGAACGTAGATCCCGGTTACCATGGTTACCAAGATCACAATTCTCAAGGTCACAAACCGTTCTTTTTAACAGTTTTTAAAGTCATATGAAGTGATTTTTTTTTTTTCAGTGTTGACTTATTTTCTTCTTTCTAACCTCTTTTTTCTCGTCTTATCTTCCTCTGATAAGCGGGGTGTTTGATGTGTTGGGGGGACAGAATGGACGAGGAAAGAGATTACAGAAGTAGAACAACAACAATGTGAGGATTACAGACAGGATTTGTGTGAGGAACACATAATATCCTCTCACATCCTGTTATCAGATTGGCTGTGATGGCGAGTCGTGAGACCAGAGAGGAGTCAGTTTGGATTCATTAGGACAGATCAGGACGAAGGATGATAGCAGCTCGTTATTTAATACAGATCAGACTTCTGATTCCATCTAATAAGTCCTGCTGGAATCCGATTTTTTTCTGATCAGGAGAAAGAATTGCATGTGTGATTGGATTTCAGCAGAATCTAATCTCACTGTTACCGAAAATGTAACTTTTTTTTGTCCAAGCTGGAACTCTATCACGTGATTGGCTGCTACAAAATCAGCTCCTTCATTTTGGAACAATTTCTTTCAGAATGAATGAGACGTGCCGTGGAGCTCCGTCTCACTCACACACCACCTATTAGAGTCTCTTCAATGTCGGGCTTCTCTCATATGAAAGGAGATGCATCGGTGTCTACGTGTGTGAATCGTGTGTGGTAGATGTTGCTCACATTAAAGCGACCTCCTGCGCTGTATATCGAGGCGGGCAAGCTCAAGATGCAATGCCATACGATGTCCTCTTGGTGGCATCCTGAACTGCACACCAAAGTACAACACATGCTTATCCAGGGCCGGGTCGTCGGGGGCAACAACCTCTCACCCTGGCTGCATCCTCCAGCTAAACTGGAAGCATCCCGAGTCGTTCCCCAGCCAGCTGTGAGACATAGTCTCTCCAGCGGGTCTGGGGTCTGCTTCTTGGTCTCCTCCCGGTGGGATGTGCCCAAAACACCTCACCAACGAGGCGCTTGGGATGCATCCTCGCCAGATGCCCGAACCACCCCATCTGGGTTCTCTCAACCTAGAGGAGGAGCGGCTTGACACTGAGCTCTATCCCTCTATCTCTGAGTGAGAGCCCAGCCACCCTGTGGAGGTAAACTCATTTTGGCCACTTGTATCCACGATCTCGTTCTTTCGGTTGCCACCCACAGCTGGTGACCATAAGCAGCTACTTTTTAAAGGCACTTGAAATGAGGTGGTATGAGTATCACACTCATCTGTAATTTATTGCCAGGTGATCAGAGACACGTCACCGACCAGACGAGGACGTATCTATGATCCCAAACCGGTCGATCAACGGCACATTTTCTACCAAACAGCTACAGATTATTAAACGACGTTCCTCTGATAAATGTCCCCACTTAGCTGGTATTAAATCGACTGACGGTCGGTTGTTCGTCTATTGTTTATCTGGAGGTAATCGGTCGACAATCGTGCTACCTTTCTGACTCGGAGTAGATTCCAGAAGGTCCTGTATCGATCGCAAAAATTGTAAGACAGAGCGATAATGGTCCGATTTGTCGTAAAAGCCCAAGAAATGAGGCGCATCGCTGACCCCTCGATTCTTTACGTGAGCAGAGCTTTACAAACAGACAGCCTTTAAACACGGTTAAAAAAAAGTCCTGGAAGAACAACAGAGAAGGATAGGAGAGGTTTCAGGCACGGCCTCACATAGTAACTATCTGATAATCAAGAAGGACAGAAACAGGTCGGGGGGGATTGGGATTATCTCCCCAGCTGAGATACAAACTGGTGAAAACCCCATGAGATCAAAGGGTCAGACACGCTCTGATAATACCCGAACATTCATGTTAAAAAATGGAGAAAATGTTGTGAATATAAACACACAAACGTTACTTAAACCAGCAGATTAAAAATCCTATTTTAATCCAATCAAATGGATCTCGATCCAATCCACAGGGCTGAACGGGGACGGAATAAAAACGGAGAATCACTCCATTAATACAAATAAAATAGTAAAAATCAATAAAATCCTGCTCCGTTACGTCGTCTTCTGCTTATCCAGGGTCAGGTCGCCGGGGGTAACAGCCTCAGATGGGAAGCCCAGGCTTCTCTCACTCTGGCTGCATCCTCCAGCTCACCCAGAAGGAGACCAAGTTGTTCCCCGGCCAGCTGTGAGACGTAGTCTCTCCAACAGGCCCAGGGTCCGCCTCTTGGTCTCCTATCGCTGGGACATGCCTGAAACACCTCGCCAGCGAGGGAGGCATCCCAACCAGTCTCTAATCCAACCCCAGCCACCCTGTGGATGAAGCTCATTTCGGCCGCTTGTATCTGCGATCTCATTCTTTCAGTCACCACCCACAGCTGGTTACCATGGTGAGGGTAGGAACGTAGAGCCTGGTTACCATGGTGAGGGTAGGACCGTAGATCCTGGTTACCATGGTGAGGGTAGGAACGTAGAGCCTGGTTACCATGGTGAGGGTAGGACCGTAGATCCTGGTTACCATGGTGAGGGTAGGAACGTAGATCCTGGTTACCATGGTGAGGGTAGGAACGTAGATCCTGGTTACCATGGTGAGGGTAGGACCGTAGATCCTGGTTACCATGGTGAGGGTAGGAACGTAGATCCTGGTTACCATGGTGAGGGTAGGAACGTAGAGCCTGGTTACCATGGTGAGGGTAGGACCGTAGATCCTGGTTACCATGGTGAGGGTAGGAACGTAGAGCCTGGTTACCATGGTGAGGGTAGGAATGTAGATCCTGGTTACCATGGTGAGGGTAGAACCGTAGATCCTGGTTACCATGGTGAGGGTAGGAACGTAGATCCTGGTTACCATGGTGAGGGTAGGAACGTAGAGCCTGGTTACCATGGTGAGGGTAGGAACGTAGATCCTAGTTACCATGGTGAGGGTAGGACCGTAGATCCTGGTTACCATGGTGAGGGTAGGACCGTAGATCCTGGTTACCATGGTGAGGGTAGGAACGTAGATCCTGGTTACCATGGTGAGGGTAGGACCGTAGATCCTGGTTACCATGGTGAGGGTAGGAACGTAGAGCCTGGTTACCATGGTGAGGGTAGGAACGTAGATCCTGGTTACCATGGTGAGGGTAGGACCGTAGATCCTGGTTACCATGGTGAGGGTAGGAACATAGATCCTGGTTACCATGGTGAGGGTAGGAACGTAGATCCTGGTTACCATGGTGAGGGTAGGACCGTAGATCCTGGTTACCATGGTGAGGGTAGGAGCGTAGATCCTGGTTACCATGGTGAGGGTAGGACCGTAGATCCTGGTTACCATGGTGAGGGTAGGAACGTAGATCCTGGTTACCATGGTGAGGGTAGGAACGTAGATCCTGGTTACCAAGGTGAGGGTAGGAACGTAGATCCTGGTTACCACGGTGAGGGTAGGAACGTAGATCCTGGTTACCATGATGAGGGTAGGAACGTAGATCCTGGTTACCATGGTGAGGGTAGGAACGTAGATCCTGGTTACCATGGTGAGGGTAGGAACATAGATCCTGGTTACCACGGTGAGGGTAGGAACTGCTTTAACATCCTGAAAATTTAAAGCGCATCTGATTGGTCCAGATAGAGCCCTACTGAAGGTCTTGGAGTGCCCACATCAGACATGATGAGATCCCTGGTGTTGTTACTTTAAAACCAGAGCAGATTATTTGAATCTGACCAAATAAAAACTATGTTTACTGTTGAAGAAGCAGAGATTTCATTCATGTGTTTGATGAGATTATTATGGGTAGATAATCCCTGTACCTGTTTACCATCCGTCCCTCTCCGGCTCTCTGCCTTGCCTCCATCTGGGAGGTTTTTCAGAAACTAAACACCCCCTATGTTTACCACCGAGCCAAAATCAACACGCGTCATGAAACCCCGGCGTAGCAAACAAAGCACTAAACAATGCTGCTGGATTAGCTTCCTGGCAATCACGGGCGAGCCACAGACTCTGCTGGGTTTGGAGTTTGCACATGTTGTTGACAGCTGTCTCTCCACATGTCAGCAACAGCAACAAATCTAATCCAAAGCTGACGGAGAGAAGGATGCACAGTAACACCATCCTCCTGAGCACTCTCACCCATCCAGACCGACTCACACCGGGATTACGGAGCCGGTAATCTGACTGGGTGGTGACACATGTCAACCATTTCAGAGGTGAGTTAGTTAGACATGGCCGGATAATCCGGGATATGTGCAGAATCCTGGAATCAGAATCCCGGAATCAGTGCTTCACTTTATTTTAACCACACACACACACACACACACACACACACACACACACACACAATCATTCATAGGGGCAAATTTACTGTGACCAATCAACCTAACATGTATGTTTTTGGAGGAAACCAGAGAAAACTCACACATACAAAAGGAGAACATGCAAACTACACACAGAAAAGACCAGTGTTTCAACCCTCGTTCCCACCAGGGACTCATATCCCTGACCTTCTTGCTGTGAGCCCTCAATAATAATAAATCCACTTTGTCTTCACGAGAAAATTTATCAGCAGCGTCTTTATAACGTGGAAACATTCTCTCCGCCCTAACGGAGGGCGGTCCTAATGGTTGCTATGGTAACAGTAAACATACCATATCATATGAAAGTCTTCAAAGCATCATTGACGGATCTAAGGAAGAAAATCTGGGGACTTTTCAAAATAAAAAATTATTATGGCTCGAATAACAAACCATATAGAAATAATGGTAGTTATTTCTTCTTTCTGTGTGACCCCTTACCGGTCCACGACCCGGTGGTTGGGGACCACTACCCTAGTTAACCTCAAGTAAGAATCAGTGGGAGTCCTGAGTTTGTTTTGCTGGAAACAGACAGTCCCATCTTGGACTGAAACCTGAAGAGTATTGCTCAGATCCAGTCTGCTTCAGAACTCTGTTCAAAGTTAGGCTGCGCGGTTTCTGCACCGCAGAAACACTGGTCTTTCTGTGTGTAGTTTACGTGTTCTACCTCGTGTATGTGTGGGTTTTCTCTGGTTTCCTCTAAAAACATACATGCGACGTTGATTGGCTGCTGGGAAATTACTCCTAGGAATGAATGTGTGTGTATGTGTGTGTGTGTGTGTGTGTGTCCCCAAAAGACTGGTGATCTGTCTCAGGTGAACCCTGCCTCGTGCTTGAATCAGCCGGGATAGGCTCCTGTACTCTCCGGGACCTCCTGAGGGACACCCGGTTCAGAAGACAAACAATTCAAAGTTTTTCGGAGCTTTTTTTTTTGTCAGTTTTCTTTTAGTTGAAAGAAAAAAATGGAATAAAATCAGAAAGTGAGTTAAAAAAATAGGCCTCATTGTACAGGTCTGATATGTAACACACACACACACACACACACAGACAGAGACACACAGACAGACCACATAATCTCCAGGGTTTTTTTTCCCACTTGGACTTTTCCAGTCTGGATTCCTGTCACATCATTCCGGGGTACTGCAGCCGGTAGCTCTGTCTAACCTTCCTCATCATCAGGATGCCGTCAGTCCGGATCAGGCAGGTTTTCTAACCCACTTCCTCTGGATTTTAATATTGACTGATCTGGTTTAGAATATTTCCACATATTAGATGAGGTCTGTACACACGGCCGGGGAATTGAGAAGAGCAAATAATTCCCTCATGTGGAAAGGCTGCAATTAACTGGGGATGTCAGCCTTTGTAAAATATAATTGAGTTCAGGACGAACTGAACGTCTCTAATCCGGCCGAAGGAGCACTGTCAATCAGTGTTCCTCACATCCAAAAACCAGCTGTCATGCTTGTTTATGTCCGTCTGCCAGACGCTGACGCTCTGCCTGGCGGTGCCAGGGTGAAGAAAGAAAAAACTAAAGTTAAAGAAAATATTAGCAGTAAATCTGATGGTTTTAAAAAGCAGGCGGTTAGAGAGTCAGAGATGTGAGGCGGGCAGAAGGTGGACCCTCCAGAGAATGATTGGCTGTATTTTGGTTCTATGCCCATGTACACATCTGGACCTGATGAGCAAACTTTAAGGTGACTAAACGCATTTTTTAAAAACCTGGGCTCTTTTTCATTCGGTCACCACCCACAGCTTCTACACAGTTTCTACCCATGGTTAGGGTAGGAACGTAGATCCTGGTTACCATGGTGAGGGTAGGAACGTAGATCCTGGTTACCATGGTGAGGGTAGGAACGTAGATCTTGGTTACCATGGTGAGGGTAGGAACGTAGATCCTGGTTACCATGGTGAGGGTAGGAACGTAGATCCTGGTTACCATGGTTAGGGTAGGAACGTAGATCCTGGTTACCATGGTGAGGGTAGGAACGTAGATCCTGGTTACCATGGTGAGGGTAGGAACGTAGATCCTGGTTACCATGGTGAGGGTAGGAACATAGATCCTGGTTACCATGGTGAGGGTAGGAACGTAGATCCTGGTTACCACGGTGAGGGTAGGAACGTAGATCCTGGTTACCATGGTGAGGGTAGGAACGTAGATCCTGGTTACCACAGTGAGGGTAGGAACATAGATCCTGGTTACCATGGTGAGGGTAGGAACGTAGATCCTGGTTACCATGGTGAGGGTAGGAACCTAGATCCTGGTTACCATGGTGATGGTAGGAACCTAGATCCTGGTTACCACGGTGAGGGTAGGAACATAGATCCTGGTTACCATGGTGAGGGTAGGAACATAGATCCTGGTTACCATGGTGAGGGTAGGAACATAGATCCTGGTTACCATGGTGAGGGTAGGAACTTAGATCCTGGTTACCATGGTGAGGGTAGGAACTTAGTCCCTGGTTACCATGGTGAGGGTAGGAACATAGATCCTGGTTACCATGGTGAGGGTAGGAATGTAGATCCTGGTTACCATGGTGAGGGTAGGAACTTAGATCCTGGTTACCATGGTGAAGGTAGGAACATAGATCCTGGTTACCATGGTGAGGGTAGGAACATAGATCCTGGTTACCATGGTGAGGGTAGGAACATAGATCCTGGTTACCATGGTGAGGGTAGGAACATAGATCCTGGTTACCATGGTGAGGGTAGGAACTTAGATCCTGGTTACCATGGTGAAGGTAGGAACATAGATCCTGGTTACCATGGTGAGGGTAGGAACTTAGATCCTGGTTACCATGGTGAAGGTAGGAACATAGATCCTGGTTACCATGGTGAGGGTAGGAACATAGATCCTGGTTACCATGGTGAAGGTAGGAACATAGATCCTGGTTACCATGGTGAGGGTAGGAACATAGATCCTGGTTACCATGGTGAAGGTAGGAACATAGATCCTGGTTACCATGGTGAGGGTAGGAACATAGATCCTGGTTACCATGGTAGGGATTGTAGGACGGGATATGATCTCATGTTTGTGAGGTTTGGGCATCGATGCCATCCTGACAGAGAAATCCTGCTCTACTAAAGATCTACACGGTTCTAAATCAATAAAAATATTCCTTCAAATGGACGTGTTTCTATTATTGAGCTTAAAGGTCTTCTTGTGGTAAAAAGAAGACGACGATCAGAGAGGAAGAAATCTATTAGCCGAGCAGCGCTTCACCCCAATTCTACAGGTCAGATAAGAGCCGTATTCAGCTGTCTGCTTAGTCAATAGGCCGGCGTGTCGTTTGGGGATTGGCTTTTCTGTCACCGCTGGATGAACAACTAAAACAAATCATGTTAGAAAAACCAAAACCAGGATGACCAGGAAACGACAGCAGAAAATGGAGTTTTTTTCTTGTCGGTTCTGCTCGGTGGTCTCTTTCTAATTAACCTTTGTCCTGAGAGGTAGATCATCAGCTCCACAGTGTCACTTCAGCACTCCTTTGTCTTGTCTGTGTCACTGTTTAGCTTGTCCAATAATTGCCTTTCAAGCAGCTCCTCGGCCACACACTCCCACCAGGCTCACCGTGGAAATGGATTAATTACAGAGCAGCAGATAAACGGCCGCCCACCATCACCGCGGCTTTGTAAACTCTCTGGACTAATCAGGACGGAGCAGAATCCGGTCACTCAGCACGTCACTGAATAATGATGATGGATTCTTAACAAAGCGTCTGAGTTCTGTCCACCAATCCTGTGATTTGATTGGCAGGCTTTTCAAGGCTTTATTTCCTCATTAAAATGATTGGATCAATTAAAAGTGGATTTATTTGGGTAAAAATTATCAATATGCATTTGGATTTTCACAATAAAAGTCAAAATTTTGAAAATAAAGGATGAATAAAATGTTTTCAACAGGGCGGCACGGTGGCGCAGTGGGTGGCACAGTGGCCTCACAGCCAAGTCCTGGGTAGGGACTAGGCTTAGAACACTGTCCTTTCTGTGTGGAGTTTGCATGTTCTCTCTGTGTCTGCGTGGGTTTCTTCCAGGTACTCTGGTTTCCTCCCACCCTCCAAAAACATGCAGGTTAGGCTGATTGGCCACTAGGAATGAGTGTGTGTGTGTGGCCCCGCGACAGACTGGCGACCTGTTCAGGGTGTACCCTGCTCCTCGCCTTCAATCAGCCGGGATGGGCTCCGGCACCCCTTGCCACCTCGTAAGGGATAGACGGATAAGGAGGTGACTGACTGACTAATATGGATTTGGATTTTCACAATAAGAGTAAAAAAATTTGAAAATAAAAGATAGATAAACTGTTTTCAGAAGATAAATTTTATGCATTTTTTTTTTTTTGTAGTTTGAAGAGCTGTTCTCCTTCATCAGTGAGGAATGTGGAGTCTTCAGGGGACGTGTGGAGATGTTCAGAAGGTGAGTACCATCATCAGTGCTTCACTATGGAACTAAAGATGGTGGACTGCTGGTGATGTTCCACCACAGTGAAGGATCAACATGTGGAGCTTTTAGAGACAGTTTAAGATCTTATTAGGATTCACTGGAGCTTCAAAAACTGTTGGCATGGTAACCCATATTCCACAGCCAACTATCATGTGGTCCACTAATTGCTGTTGCAGGTCCACCCCATCCAACTCTCCTCTAAGACCCACCTAGCAGCCACTCCAAACTTTTTTGGAGGTCTCTCTTAAATTGCTTGGAGCTACCAGACACATGAATTTCCCCCAGTAAAGGATCAGTAAAGTATCTGAATCATGGTCAGGGCTTTTCTTCTCAACCACACTGAATTCTTTCTTTTTATTAAGCTTTACTTTGCGACCGGACTGGGACGCCGGTGGATAGGTGCGAGGGGGCATCGAGGTGTTTACACTGCAGCACTCACATTTACCTTCGGAGATCAAGTTTTTTTTAGAATTTGTTCAGCTGGCCCTCAATGGCCAGCTCCCGACGGCCAGCTCCCGACGGCCAGCTCCCAACGACCAGCTCCCTACGACCAGCTCCCAACGACCAGCTCCCTACGACCAGCTCCCAACGACCAGCTCCCTACGACCAGCTCCCGACGGCCAGCTCCCAACGACCAGCTCCCTACGACCAGCTCCCAACGACCAGCTCCCTACGACCAGCTCTCAACGACCAGCTCCCAACGACCAGCTCCCTACGACCAGCTCCCAACGACCAGCTCCCTACGACCAGGTCCCAACGACCAGCTCCCTACGACCAGGTCCCAACGACCAGCTCCCTACGACCAGCTCCCTACGACCAGCTCCCGACGACCAGCTCCCAACGGCCAGCTCCCAACGGCCAGCTCCCAACGGCCAGCAGGTTATGGAGTCATTCTGTTGACATGCGTGACCAGCTGCTGGCTCTCTGAGCCACATCCGTCGTCGCTGGAGGAGTTGGTTCAGTCCTGAGGGAGCTGAGGAGAAGGAGACGGTCTAGAGGAGGAGCTTCCTGTGTTTTTGTGGTTTCCATGGAAACGTCCGGTTGCTCGCTTGAGGAACTGAAAGGCGCTCACTTGGACCCAGTGAAATACAGAGAGACCAGTTTGTTGTTCTTCACTGCGGCCTGGCTTTGTGAACCTATTATGGACTCCAGCTTTTGGGTTGCCAGGTTGGACACAGTGCGACCGGACTGGGACGCCGGTGGATAGGGGCGAGGGGGTATCGAGGTGTTTACACTGCAGCACTCACATTTACCTTCAAGGATCAATAAAGTGTATTCTATTAAATAAGCAGGGAGCGAGAGGAAGGAGGAAATTCATGATGTCAAAACAATAAAAATGAATAGATGTAGTTTCACATTTTTTAAGCCGATAAATTCTTCTTAATATGATGGTATCCACAGAAAAGAAGCAGAGTTTCTCTGTTTCTGGGTCTGCATGCTTAGCGTCTGCTCGTTTTAAACCAGGTTTGTTCCGTTAATGTATTCGCTCACATACGAGAAACGCCCGCAGCGTTGTTTGGGAATTTGAATAACCTGAAAATCACAGACGACAGCAGGAGGAATGCAGAGTGGTACCTGAGACAGGATGGATGGATGGGAGGGATGTGAGGGGTTTAGGGGGCACGCAGCTGACTGGGATCCACACGCATCCACGTCAGCACATCCTAGAGAAGCTGAGGGGCTACCCTCACCATGGTAACCAGGATCTATGTTCCTACCCTCACCATGGTAACCAGGATCTATGTTCCTACCCTCACCATGGTAACCAGGATCTACGTTCCTACCCTCACCATGGTAACCAGGATCTATGTTCCTACCCTCACCATGGTAACCAGGATCTATGTTCCTACCCTCACCATGGCAACCAGGATCTACGTTCCTACCCTCACCATGGCAACCAGGATCTACGTTCCTACCCTCACCATGGCAACCAGGATCTACGTTCCTACCCTCACCATGGTAACCAGGATCTACGTTCCTACCCTCACCATGGTAACCAGGATCTACGTTCCTACCCTCACCATGGTAACCAGGATCTACGTTCCTACCCTCACCATGGTAACCAGGATCTACGTTCCTACCCTCACCATGGTAACCAGGATCTACCTTCCTACCCTCACCATGGCAACCAGGATCTACGTTCTTACCCTCACCATGGTAACCAGGATCTACCTTCCTACCCTCACCATGGTAACCAGGATCTATGTTCCTACCCTCACCATGGTAACCAGGATCTACGTTCCTACCCTCACCATGGTAACCAGGATCTACGTTCCTACCCTCACCATGGTAACCAGGATCTATGTTCCCACCCTCACCGTGGTAACCAGGATCTACGTTCCTACCCTCACCATGGTAACCAGGATCTACATTCCTACCCTCACCATGGTAACCAGGATCTACGTTCCTACCCTCACCATGGTAACCAGGATCTACGTTCCTACCCTCACCTAGGTTAGCACGATCCAACCTTAGAGTTTACTTACCTCATTTGTTTCCGTCCTCACAGCGAAGACCTTTTTTACCTGGTCTGAATCGTTACGTTTAGTACCCGTTAACGGCAGGATGGAACGGGTACATCCACGGTGAGAACAACAGGCCAGCAGCTTAAAGCAGCAGATTGGTGTGTTATTCAGTCAGTTTACAGTGTTCACTCAAGCTTTGCCACAATCAGGCAGCCAGCAAAGCCCCGAGGTGACCCCGAGGCGCTACAACACCTGGCTCCTCTCTCCGTAATCACAAGCAATGATACGGTCCAAACACAAACGTCTGCAGCTACTGCACCCCGTATCAAAGAGAGAAACAGCCTGGTGGATGTTTTCACTCATAAAACAACCTGTACTTGTGTCTGCAGTGAGGGTGTGTGTGGACCTGACAGTGGGTACAGGGTGGCATGCCCACTGCATGCCAATTAGACTTCACTATAGTCAGGATTCTGTCTTTGTTACTGAGTTAAAACACAAGACCGACAATCAGAATTTTTTTTCACCCATTCAAAAAGCTCACTCCTGGTTTGACAAACTTGTTGCCATGACAACGAACGAACCAATGACTGAATACTTTCAGTTCTATGACATCAGCATAATGGTCACCACCCACAGCTGGTGACTTTAAGTGACCCCTCGAGCGCGTCGCTGGGGAGGTGTTTCAGGCACGTCCCACTGGGAGGAGACCAAGAAGCAGACCCTGGACCTGCTGGAGTCACCATGGTAACCAGGATCTACATTCCTACCCTCACCATGGTAACCAGGATCTACGTTCCTACCCTCACCATGGTAACCAGGATCTACGTTCCTACCCTCACCATGGTAACCAGGATCTATGTTCCTACCCTCACCATGGTAACCAGGATCTACATTCCTACCCTCACCATGGTAACCAGGATCTACATTCCTACCCTCACCATGGTAACCAGGATCTACGTTCCTACCCTCACCATGGTAACCAGGATCTACGTTCCTACCCTCACCATGGTATCCAGGATCTACATTCCTACCCTCACCATGGTAACCAGGATCTACGTTCCTACCCTCACCATGGTAACCAGGATCTACATTCCTACCCTCACCATGGTAACCAGGATCTACGTTCCTACCCTCACCATGGTAACCAGGATCTACATTCCTACCCTCACCATGGTAACCAGGATCTACATTCCTACCCTCACCATGGTAACCAGGATCTACGTTACTACCCTCACCATGGTAACCAGGATCTACGTTCGTACCCTTTTACCGCACGCCCCACCAAAAGGAGACCTAGAGGCAGACCCCGAACCCACTGGAGAGACTATATCTCACAGCTGGACAGGGAACACCACAGGATCGTCCTGGGTGAGCTGGAGGATGCAGCTGGAGTGAGAGAAGCAAGGGTTTCCCGTCTGAAGCTGTTGCCCTTCGCGACACGGCCCCGGATAAGCAGAAGACGACAGAACAGAACGGCCAAGAACAACCTGGTCATCACCTGCTGGATACTAACCGGATTAAATGAGTTTCCTCAATTCACAGAAGAGTCATAAAGACGAGCATAAAAAGGGCTTCTTCTTCCGCTTATCCGGGGTTTGGTCGAGCAACCCGTGCTTCCCTCACCCTGGCAGCATCCTCCAGCTCCAGAAGAAACCCACGCATCCCCGAGGAGAACTCAAACTCTGCTCCGAAGAACTAATCCCCATCGAACAGCTTCCCTCGCGCTTCTGCACATGCTCAGAACTTAGTTCCTCCCCTCCGGCTTCTCTCCCCATCGAGTTGAGCGTATCAGCGCTTCTGCACATGCTCAGAACTTAGTTCCTCCCCTCCGGCTTCTCTCCCCATCGAGTTGAGCATCTCAGCGCTTCTGCACATGCTCAGAACTTAGTTCCTCCCCTCTGGCTTCTCCCCCCATCGAGTTGAGCATCTCAGCGCTTCTGCACATGCTCAGAACTTAGTACCCATCTGGGACTCAAACCCCTGACCTTGTTGCTGTGAGCCCACTGTACAGCCCATGTTTGTTCTATTCAGATAGTTATTGATTTTTTTTGGGGGGGGGTTCATTGCTCCCCATTCACAGGCTTTAGCCTCATGTCTTTGATCTTTTTTCCAGATGCTAACAGCTGCTGACATTTGGAGTGTCAGCATGTGGATGAAAATCAGAGCCAGTAGAGGATGGAGAGCTTGTTTTTCTCTGAATACAGCTTTACCTCCGCTTCAGGTGGCTCATTCCGGGGCCACGCTAATGCTGAATACCACCGCCACGTCAGGGAAATTATGTGTGACTGAAATCGCTTTCCATCCACGGAGATTAGCAGCTGAAGCGTGCAGGACCGTAAACAAACAGATGGATGGAAGGAGCCGGTAAGGCCGGAAGCATCCTGGACTGGGGTTTTGTTTACCTGGTGGCACGGATCTAGTCCTTCAGGAGAGCCCCATCTGCTTCAATCAGACCCAAAAATAAAAGCTTGGGCATCACAAATGAAACTTCACAATAAAAGTCTTTATTTAACAAAGAATCCAGTGGTGAAAAAGAGTTTAATGTGACTCAAAAAAACATCCATAAAGATCAGGAGTGGATTCAGAAGGGGGACTGTGAGGGGGAGTGGGGGCTGGGAGGCGCGTACCCCCCCTTTTGATCCCTCAAACAAAAAAGAAGAAGAAAGGAAAGGGGACTAGTCAAGCTATCCCCTTGCAGGGCAGGCGAATGGGCACCAAAATGTAGGAAAATGACTCTTATTTTTTAAAACGTTCTGCAGGGTGGGGGGCAGGGGGGGTATGAAGGGGCACTGGCTTTGTCAATGACCTCACGCACCCCCTCCCCGCCCCCCTTAGATGCTGGATCCGCCCCTGAAAACCATCCATAAAAACTTCATAAACTTCTAAAAATCGTAAGAATATTTTCATCTTTAAAAACTCCACTAAAAGTCCAGCCTGTTAAAGCAGATTTTTTTACACATGTGGAGCCATTTGCTCAGAGTTTTTTACTTTGTTCAATGCATTTTAAACATTAATCGGCCACCATGTTTGTTTGTCTTTTTTCCTTCAGTTGTTTGCTTTTAAAAAAAAAAAAAAAAGGTTTTAACTCAGGAGGTATGCCAGGTGAACGTCTGAATCTGGGTCAGAAAAGAGTGATGTAGAACATACGAGGAGACACGCTCAAAAGCTGATAGGTTCTGGTAAAAGATTCAGGATGGCTCAGTGGGTAGGGCGACCTAACTGTACTCAGAGGGTCAGTGGTTTAATCTCCCACCAGAAATTCATGGCAAGGTGTCCCGGAGGAAGACACTGAACCCCCCAATGTCTCCTGATGGTGGTTTCCAGCTTGCATGGCAGCGTCCACCATCAGGTATGAATTAACGGGTGAATGTGAGAACCAACACAGGTAGAAAAGAGCTGGAGAAGTAGAGCCCGTTTCCTTGCCGTTCAACGGCCTTTGAAGGGGTCTCCATTGATTTATGACCAGATAGCCCGACCTCACAACATTGGGATTCGCTCGCTCCTCCCTCTGCGTTGGGTACTTTTCTATTTAACCAATCGTTCCTCTCTGGTGAGGACCGGGCGTGACCTATCGTCCACCCAAACAGTCAGTGTCGTCCAGAAAACAGAGCGTAAAAACAAAACAAACTGTCTTTAAATTCTCAATCTGGTGAATCGATAACAGCATGGTGGATCTGAAGAACTACAAACATGGCGGACGGATGTTTGGGATCATTACACGCCATCATCTCTGTTCTCTGATTGGGTAGGACGTTTCCTCACCACTGCAATCCATTTAAAGTTCTCTCAGTCTGAAAACACGTCCAGTTTCAGTCTGAAATCCTCTGGTTTCTGATCAGACGGGCACTCAGTCTCAGTGTGCTACTTTAAATGATGATTTTTAGGTTTAAAAGTGTGTTTTAGGTTGAATCATCCGTCTGGGTCACACAGCAGCTTGGTTTAGATTTGGTCACCGTGACCCAGCAGTGAGTCAGAGTGAGACTTAAACTGTTCAGAACTACTTTATCAGCTTTAAAACATTTTTTTATGTCATTTTACTTTCTTAACTCATTTTTATCTTCATGTTTTTTAATGTGAATTTATTAGAAATGATTAAAAAAAGTCACATTTTGTCACCAAAAGGGTAGATTTTGGACGTTTTTGAGCTTCGTCTTCAGTCATATTAACATGAAGAGCTAAGCAGCTAACATATAGTAGGTACTGAGTAACTGTGGTTTGGGGTCTGTGTATCTTACGTCATTAAAAATTCAGGTTTAAGATCAGAAGTAAAAAATTTGCAAAATGAGCCATTTTAAGAAGGAAAAAAAGATGAATTTATTGGTTAGCACAGAGGCATTACAGCAAGAAGGTCAGGGGTTCTACTCCCGGGTGAAGTCGAGGCTTGAATCACTGGTCTTTCTGTGTGTAGTTTGCATGTTCTCCCTGTGTATGTGCGGTTTTCCTCAGGTTTCCTCCAAAAATATACATGTTAGGTTGATTGGCTGCTAGGAATGAGTGTGAATGAGTGTGTGTGTGTATGTGTGAGTGTGTGTGTGTGTGTGTGTGTCACCTTACAGATATTTTAATAAGACACAGAAACCCTAACGAGATTAAGAGCTGTGTGTGTGTGAGCGTGTGTGTGAGGGGGGGATGTACGGGTGAGGATGGGAGGGCGAGCATCTGCTCTGCCATCTTCCCAACGTGGACTCTGCCCGTTCACACACCTGCTAGTAACACCTTCCAAACTAAACTGGGACACATGAGGTGTAAAAAAAAACCACACACACACACACACACACGGAAAAAAAACACAGTCAAGCCGTCGTTCCTACCGTGCCCTTACACGGCGTTACCATGGCAACCCCTCACCTGTCGTCTGTCTGACTACAATAAGCAGACAGCCGGGTCACAGTGACTCATTTTCCACTCGCTACACACACACGCACGCACACACACACACACACACACGGAGTGCTCACTCTAACCTCGGTTTGTCTTTTATCAGCCACGCTTGTTCAAGAACACACAGTCTATCTGTCACACACACACTCCTAAGGACAACCTAACGTGTGTGTTTTTGGAGGAAATCCAGAGTGTTGCTTTTCGGCTCAGTTCTTTCATCACCAAGGCGGCACGGTGGCATAGTGGGTAGAACAGTGGCCACACAGCAAGAAGGTTGTGAGTTCAAGTCCCGGGTAGGGACGAGGCTTGGGACACCGGCCTACTGTGTGGAGTTTGCATGTTCTCCCCAAGTCTGTGTGGGTTTCCTCCAGGTACTCTGGTTTCCTCCCACCCTCCAAAAACATGCATGCCAGGCTGATTGGCCGATTCCCCTAGGAACGAGTGTGTTTGTGGATGGTTGTATGTGTGTGGGACAGACTGGCGACCTGTTCGGGTGTACCCTGCCCCTCACCTTAAATCAGCCGGGATGGGCTCCAGCGTAACACATGAGGGATAGATGGTTTCTTCACCATGACGGACCGATGCAGCATCCTGATTACTGTGGACGCTGCACCGATCTGTCGATTGACCGACTTGTAAACCCACATTTAGCCATGTACTGTTTTGATAAATGACGTACCGACGAATATCTTCTGTCTGGTTTGTGACATTTAAAGATTTCTGATATTAAAACACAAACTGTGACAAAATGGAATCATAAAAACGTAGAGAAGAGTGACCCACGTGATTCCTGTCATGGACATGAATGGTTTTAAATCTCTTGAGCTAACCTTCTAATGCTCTCAGATCCTTCTGGCTGGCTAGACGGTGGGATGGATAATTGATTGTGTTTGGTCTAATGGGATTAAGAAGCAGTGCTGGCTTCAGGCCGGACACGGTGTCTCTAAACGCTGCTGGATTGGAAGATACGGAATTCTACTGGATTTATTTAGACCAACATCAACAAAATCACACACACCAGATCCAGACTGACCATCACCAACCAATCACACACACACCAGATCCAGACTGACCATCACCAACCAATCACACACACACCAGATCCAGACTGACCATCACCAACCAATCACAGACCAGATCCAGACTGATCATCACCAACCAATCACACACCAGATCCAGACTGACCATCACCAACCAATCACAAACCAGATCCAGACTGACCATCACCAACCAATCACACACACACCAGATCCAGACTGACCATCACCAACCAATCACACACCAGATCCAGACTGACCATCACCAACCAATCACAGACCAGATCCAGACTGATCATCACAAACCAAAAGAAAAAGCACAAATAAAACTCAGGAGATAGACATTTTCCATCATTCCAGCTCGACCAATCACACACACACCATATCCAGACTGACCATCACCAACCAATCACACACCAGATCCAGACTGATCATCACCAACCAATCACACACACACCAAATCCAGACTGACCATCACCAACCAATCACACACACACCAGATCCAGACTGACCATCACCAACCAATCACACACCAGATCCAGACTGACCATCACCAACCAATCACACACACACCAGATCCAGACTGATCATCACCAACCAATCACACACCAGATCCAGACTGATCATCACCAACCAATCACACACACATCAGATGCAGACTGACCATCACCAACCAATCACACACACCAGATCCAGACTGATCATCACCAACCAATCACACACACATCAGATGCAGACTGACCATCACCAACCAATCACAGACCAGATCCAGACTGATCATCACCAACCAATCACACACACATCAGATGCAGACTGACCATCACCAACCAATCACACACACCAGATCCAGACTGACCATCACCAACCAATCACAGACCAGATCCAGACTGATCATCACCAACCAATCACACACCAGATCCAGACTGACCATCAGACTGACTCCCACATAGGACCTAATTCACGCTCAACCGCCTTAGGTATAATGAGGCTAAGCACGTGGCATCTCATGCTACTGCAGCGGAACATCTGAAAGCTGCTAGTAGTGATCTCCATGGTTTAATGCCAGTATTGTTTTTGGTGAACGTATGGAAGAAGTCGGACATCCGGGAACTTTCGTCATCTGACAGCTTATGTGCGTAAAACAAAGCGTGACCAAGCAGTACAAGAGTGTATTCCTGGTGGTAATTCCTCTTCACACTGATACATAACACTAGGTGGTAACACACGTCGTCCATCGTCATCTTCCGCTTATCCGGGGCCGGGTCACAGGGGCAACAGCCTCAAACGGGTAGCCCAGACTTCTCTCACCCCGGCTGCATCCTCCAGCTCCCTCGAAGGATCTCGAGTCGTTCCCCAGCCAGCTGTGAAACATAGTCTCTCCAGCAGGTCCGGGGTCTGCCCCTTGGTCTCCTCCCGGTGGGGCGTGCCCGAAACACCTCACCAGCGAGGCGCTCAGGGGGCATCCTGACCAGATCCCTGATCCACCCCATCTGGCTCCTCTCGAGTTGAAGGAGAAGCAGCTCGACACCGAGCTCCTCCCGGATGGCAGAGCTCCTCAGTCCTCACCTGGGCTCTGAGTGAGAGCCCAGCCACCCTGCGGAGGAAGCTCAAACATGGCCAAGTTGCCCTTGCCCGGATGCAGGTCACCGGGGCGCCCCCCCCCCCCTTAGAGCTAGGCCCGAGGGTGGGGCACGAGAGTGAGCGCCCAGTGGCCGGGCTTTTACCCATGGGGCCCGGCCGGGCTCAGCCCGAACAGGGGACAAGGGCCGCCCTTCCACCTGCAGGAGGGGACATAGGGGTCGGGTGAAGGAGGTGATGGGTGGTAACACACGGAAGATGCACAATTTACCAGCTGCTTTCTCATGTTTTGATTGGTTTGTTTTGTCTATTGAGGATGTGACGTCACATTACGTCATAACCCCGCCTCCTTTTGACCACGCCCCAAAATCTCCCTCTCTGTGAAGCCATACTTGGCATCTCTGCGAATGCATGTTCATCCATTCAGTCCACAGTTTTTTTTTTTCATCTAAATTTTTTTTTGAGAAGGAAGGTGTGCAGACATGTGAGACCTGAATAGACTGACTGTGACTCTGTGAGGGTGAATAGATGACTGCAGGTCTGAGTCCGGCTCTAATTAGCAGGATGAGAGGATTCCCCTGTGGGAAGCTTGTTAGTGTTACAGATGCTATCTGCTGGCTATTGGTTTGGCCTTGTTTTTCTCGGTGACTCACTGGTTCTGCAGCGAGATGAAAGGAACAAGAAAATGAAATATAGAAGAGAGAAAATAAAAAAGAATCTATTCCCTACTGCCTCTGTCCATCCTCTCATCACCACGCCTGACCCATGTTAACACATTGCTCTGTTCGCTCAATGAATGAACAGAAAATCCTTCAAAATAAAACACTAATTATAAAAATAAAGCAAACTGATTCCAAATTAAGAGTCTCTCTGGGTGATAATTCTAATAGTGTTTAAAGATAAACATAGCCATCAAGCTTATAGTTATGATATTTGGCAAAAATTAAAATGCTTATGTTCCATCGTCTTCCGCTCATCCAGGACCAGGTCGCGGGGCAAAAGCATCAGACGAGAAGCCAAGGCTTCTCTCACCCTGGCTGTATCCTCCAGCTCACCCAGGAGGATCCTGAGGTGTTCCCTGTCCAGCTGTGAGACATAGTCTCTCCAGCAGGTCCGGGGCCTGCCTCTCGGTCTCCTCCTGGTGGGACGTTCCCGAAACAGTCGGGAACCACCCCATTTGGCTCCTCTCAACCTGGAGGAGGAGCACCGAGCTCCTCCCGGAGGACATAGCTCCTCACCCGATCTCTGAGTGAGAGCCTGGCCACTCTGCGGAGGAAGCTCATTTCAGCAGCTTGTATCCACGATCTCATTCTTTCAGTCACCACCCACAGCTGGTGACCATGGTGAGGGTAGGAACGTAGAGCCTGATTACCATGGTGAGGGTAGGAACGTAGATCCTGGTTACCATGGTGAGGGTAGGAATGTAGATCCTGGTTACCATGGTGAGGGTAGGAACGTAGATCCTGGTTACCATGGTGAGGGTAGAAATGTAGATCCTGGTTACCATGGTGAGGGTAGGAACGTAGATCCTGGTTACCATGGTGAGGGTAGGAATGTAGATCCTGGTTACCATGGTGAGGGTAGGAATGTAGATCCTAGTTACCATGGTGAGGGTAGGAACATAAATCCTGGTTGCCATGGTGAGGGTAAGAACGTAGATCCTGGTTAACATGGTGAGGGTAGGAACGTAGATCCTGGTTACCATGGTGAGGGTAGGAACATAAATCCTGGTTGCCATGGTGAGGGTAAGAACGTAGATCCTGGTTAACATGGTGAGGGTAGGAACGTAGATCCTGGTTACCATGGTGAGGGTAGGATTGTAGCACAGTGGTCTCACAGCAAGAAGGTCATGGGTTCAAGTCCCGGATGGGAACGAGGCTTGAAACACTGTCCTTTCTGTGTGGAGTTTGCATGTTCTCCCCATGTCTGCGTGGGTTTCCTCCAGGTACTCCGGTTTCCTCCCGCCCTCAAAAGACTATGCATGCTAGGTTGATTGGCTGGGGTAAAATTCCCCCTAGGAAGAAGTGTGTGTGTGTGTATGGTTGTACGTATGTGTGTGGCCCCACAACAGACTGGGGAGCTGTTCGGGTGTACCCTGCCCCTCGCCTTGAATCAGCCGGGATAGGCTCTGGCACCCCGTAACTCCATAAGGGTTAGACGGATAAGAAGGTGACTGACTGAGATTCTTTTAGTTCTATATTATTTTCTGACACTCTGAATTACCCCGCCAAAATAAAACCCATTTCCGGCTGCAAGAGCACGACGTTAGTAAAAATGCATCAAAAACTAGACATTTTTGTGCACTTTTGTCTCTTTTTGGGTCGTTTTGTGTTTATTTTTATGTATGAATGAAGCTCGTTCAAACACAACAAGCACTGCTACTGCAGTAGTTTGTTTCTGAATGATGTTTTCATGCTTGTTTTTACAGAGCAAGCCACACACACACACACACACATACAGACAGCCTGTCAATGGAAGAGTTAACAGACTGGTTTGACATCCAGTCAGTCTGATCCAGGTTTTGTCTCTGATGAATAAAAGCTGCTGGATCAGAACCTGCAGGGTCAAAATAAACACTGAGCAGCCATTTTACCAGCTGGTGCCAGTCTGTGTGTGTGTGTGTAAAGACTAAAAACAGTGTCACCCAACCTGCCCTAAACAAGAACATTCAGAGCCCAGATGCCTCTGTTATATCACCAACTGTTGTGGCCTTAAACACTAGAAACTATGCTCTTGAAACCTAGTCAGTACACCTATAGTTGGTACAGAGTAAATGTGGGCTATGTTGGTTTGGAAAATATAACTTTCACATGACTTTGATGAGATTAAACTTAGGCCGCATGACCCTGAACACAATTCAGTGGAGTGAGATTGCATGAGTCTGCAATAATTAGGACGCTGCATCGATCTGTCATGGTGAAAAAAGAGCTGAGCCAAAAAGCAAAGCTCTGAATTTACCAGTCGAACTACGTTCCTACCCTCACCATGGTAACCAGGATCTATGTTCCTACCCTCACCATGGTAACCAGGATCTACGTTCCTACCCTCACCATGGTAACCAGGATCTACGTTCCTACCCTCACCGTGGTAACCAGGATCTACCTTCCTACCCTCACCATGGTAACCAGGATCTACGTTCCTACCCTCACCGTGGTAACCAGGATCTACCTTCCTACCCTCACCATGGTAACCAGGATCTACGTTCCTACCCTCACCATGGTAACCAGGATCTACGTCCCTACCCTCACCATGGTAACCAGGATCTACGTTCCTACCCTCACCATGGTAACCAGGATCTACGTTCCTACCCTCACCATGGTAACCAGGATCTACGTCCCTACCCTCACCATGGTAACCAGGATCTACGTCCCTACCCTCACCGTGGTAACCAGGATCTACGTTCCTACCCTCACCGTGGTAACCAGGATCTACGTTCCTACCCTCACCGTGGTAACCAGGATCTACGTTCCTACCCTCTCCATGGTAACCAGGATCTACGTTCCTACCCTCACCGTGGTAACCAGGATCTACGTTCCTACCATCACCATGGTAACCAGGATCTACGTTCCTACCATCACCATGGTAACCAGGATCTATGTTCCTACCCTCACCATGGTAACCAGGATCTACGTTCCTACCATCACCATGGTAACCAGGATCTTGAAGTTGCCTTCAAGTAGTGACAGACTGCTACAGTCAGCGTTTACATTGGCGAGCACGTATTTTCACCACCATTACACGCCACAGCCGTGCTCCACCAGCCGATCTTTAATCATGTCCCTGTAAATTACTGGCTTGTGATGATCGATAAAGCGATAAACAGCCAGTGAGAACGACAGCGCTGGACCCTCCTAATCTGATTCTGACTTGGAGAGAAAGAAAAGAGTGTGAGGAGAACAATGGTTTGTCTGTTTCCATAGAAAGACGAAGCTCCAGGTGCGGGTCGATCAATACCATCAGACACACGGCCTGATATCATCTCGTTCTAATCTGTCGACCCATCTACCCCCCCTGTACTCCTGTCCATGCACCAGTGCCGCTCCATTCATGGCTGGATGTAATTTCCCTCCCTCTTTTTTTTTATCTTTTTCTCTGCCACATTCTCTTCTCAGCCGAGAAAATTAAATATGATCATTCCTCTTCAAAGGCGCCACCATTAGCTCTGTGATGAATATTCAGCTGATGTAGCAGAGAGAAGAAGTTTAACAGCCGAGCGTCCTCCTCCAAACTGTTATTATAATTAACAGAGAAACGAAGCTTCTGGAAACACTCATCTGTCTGAATGTGGGAGGGAGGAGACGGGGACGGAGGGATTTAAATATTCACCGATGACACTTTGTTGTGTTGAGATGATGAAGTCCGATATTTAAATTCAACGAGCAATCATTTTCATCATCAGAAAAGTATCAGGTGTGATGTGTGATAGAAGAGTTTCAGATAAAATGAAATGGAAAGTGTAAAAAACCGTGGTGAGAGCGGCCATGCTGATTGGTCTAGAGACAGTGTGGTGAGAGCGGCCATGCTGATTGGTCTAGAGACAGTGTGGTGAGAGCGGCCATGCTGATTGGTCTAGAGACAGTGTGGTGAGAGCGGCCATGCTGATTGGTCTAGAGACAGTGTGGTGAGAGCGGCCATGCTGATTGGCCTAGAGACAGTGTGGTGAGAGCGGCCATGCTGATTGGTCTAGAGACAGTGTGGTGAGAGCGGCCTTGCTGATTGGTCTAGAGACAGTGTGATGAGAGCGGCCATGCTGATTGGTCTAGAGACAGTGTGGTGAGAGAGGCCATGCTGATTGGTCTAGAGACAGTGTGGTGAGAGCGGCCTTGCTGATTGGTCTAGAGACAGTGTGATGAGAGCGGCCATGCTGATTGGTCTAGAGACAGTGTCACTGAGGAAAAGACAGGAAGCAGAGATGTTTGTAGCAGAGATGAAGATGCTGAGGATCTCTCTGGGAGTGACCAGGATGGACAGGATCAGAGGAACAGCACATGTTAGAGGTTTTAAAGTCAGAGAGGTCAGACTGAGATGGTTTGGACATGTACAGAGGAGAGAGAGAGAGTACATCAGAAGAAGGATGCTGGATTTGGAACCACCAGGAAAGAGGACTAGAGGAAGACCAAAGAGGAGGTTCATGGATACAGTGAAGGAAGACATGCTCCCTGGTCAAAACGGCCCAGCAGAGAATGAAGAAAGCCATGCTGCCCACCCAGATGAAGGTACACTGGAACCACAGCCAGGGACAAACACAGACTGCAGCGCCAGAAGCTGATTGGCTGCAGCCTTTCATCTCTCCACAACCCGTATGTCTCCAGGACTCGGATACCAGCAGACCCTTCCCACCCTGGACGTGGACTTTTTGAACCACTTCCCTCGGGCAGGAGGGACACTTCTTCCCTTCTGCCGTTGGACTTATAAACACTTTATAACCTGGATCTGCTCATCACTGCATTTAAATTTGTAACTAGAATGTAAGACGGGCTGTGATTGGTTCCAATGCTAATAGACGACCAATCAGCTCCCAAGTTTTTGGTATCTAGCCTATGATTGATGTTTTTACCGCTCCTCTGATCCGCAACAGGTTTTTGCAGCCACTTTGTTTCCACTCTCACCTCTGCAATGGCTTTCCAGCATTCAGCGTCCACTACGTCTGGTACTGAGCATAGCTACAATACATTTTAAATACATACTGTATAAATGGTGTCCATACTTTGCAGATTTCGTCCAGCTCAGACTGCTCTACTGTGAGCTCTTTTTTTCCAGCAGGATGTAAATGTGCTTCTTCATGCAGACACAATAGCCACTTTCCAATTTCAGCTTAATCTCAGAGCAGCGGTTTCCACGGCGGAGGCGGTGATTGAAATATGAAACCCAGCATAGATACAGGCCATTACGAAGAGCCGTGAAACAACAAGGACTTCAACACATTTCTGTTTATTTATTATTCAGTGGTGCGGGATTGACTTCTGACCCGTGGATCTGCACATGCTCAGTGAAGTTCAGAAAGAGATGGAGAAACCGAACGGAATCCCAAAGGCTTCGTAACACCAGAACCCGACACACGCTTTTCATCTTTTACAACCTCGGTCTTGTTTCGTCCTTCAACCGCGCAAAAAAAAAAAAAAACTCCACCGAGCCGAAAAACAAAAAAGATGGTGGAAAAAACTGTTTTAAACTGTGTTTTTACTTCCTTCTGTTTATGTTTCAACCAACGATAGAAAAAAAACCCACAGTTTAAGATAAATAATAAGAAGACAACCCAAAGTCCTCAAAAAATATGCCTCACAAACGTAACGGTGAGGGCAGGAACGCAGATCCTGGTTACCATGGTGAGGGTAGGAACGTAGATCCTGGTTACCATGGTGAGGGCAGGAACGCAGATCCTGGTTACCATGGTGAGGGTAGGAACATAGATCCTGGTTACCATGGTGAGGGTAGGAACGTAGATCCTGGTTACCATGGTGAGGTTAGGAACGTAGATCCTGGTTACCATGGTGAGGGCAGGAACGTAGATCCTGGTTACCATGGTGAGGGTAGGAAAGTAGATCCTGGTTACCATGGTGAGGGTAGGAACGTAGATCCTGGTTACCATGGTGAGGGTAGGAACGTAGATCCTGGTTCCCATGGTGAGGGCAGGAACGCAGATCCTGGTTACCATGGTGAGGGTAGGAACGTAGATCCTGGTTACCATGGTGAGGGTAGGAACGTAGATCCTGGTTACCATGGTGAGGGTAGGAACGTAGATCCTGGTTACCATGGTGAGGGTAGGAACGTAGATCCTGGTTACCATGGTGAGGATAAGGAACGTAGATCCTGGTTACCATGGTGAGGGTAAGGAACGTAGATCCTGGTTACCATGGTGAGGGTAGGAACGTAGATCCTGGTTACCATGGTGAGGATAAGGAACGTAGATCCTGGTTACCATGGTGAGGGTAGGTACGTAGATCCTGGTTACCATGGTGAGGGCAGGAACGTACAACCGGATTCCAAAAAAGTTGGGACACTTTAGAAATTGTGAATAAAAACTGAATGCAATGATGTGGAGGTGCCAACTTCTAATATTTTATTCAGAATACAACATAAATCACAGGTCAATAGTTTAAACTGAGAAATTGTATGATATTAAGGAAAAATATGCTCATTCAAAATTTCATGGTGTCAACAAATCCCAAAAAAGTTGGGACAAGGCCATTTTCACCACTGTGTGACACCCCCCCTTCTTCTTAGAACACTCAACAGACGTCTGGGCATTGAGGAGACCAGCTTCTCAAGTGTAGACATAGGAATGTTCTCCCATTCTTGTCTAATACAGGCCTCTAAGTGTTCAATCGTCTTGGGTCTTCTTTGTCTGACCTTCCTCTTAATGATGCGCCAAATGTTTTCTATAGGTGAAAGATCTGGACTGTTGGCTGGCCAGGTCAGTACCCGAATCCTTCTCCCACGCAGCCATGATGTTGTGATTGATGCAGAATGTGGTCTGGCATTATCTTGTTGAAAAATGCAGGGTCTTCCATGAAAGAGACGACGTTTGGATGGGAGCATATGTTGCTCTAGAACCTGAATATATTTTTCTGCATTGATGGTGCCTTTCCAGATGTGCAAGCTGCCCATGCCACACGCATTCATGCAACCCCATACCATCAGAGATGCAGGCTTCTGAACAGAGCGTTGATAGCAACTTGGGTTGTCACTGTCCTCTTTGGTCCTGATGACATGGCGCCCCAGATTTCCAAAAAGAACCTCAAAACGTGATTCGTCTGACCACAGAACAGTCTTCCATTTTGCCACACTCCATTTTAAATGACTCCTGGCCCAGTGAAAATGTCTTCGCTTGTGGATCTTTGTTAGAAATGGCTTCTTCTTTGCAGAATAGAGATTCAGCTGGCAACGGCGGATGGCACGGTGGATTGTGTTCACTGACAATGGTTTCTGGAAGTACTCCTGAGCCCATGCTGTGATTTCCTTCACAGTAGCACTCCTGTTTTTGATGCAGTGTCGTTTAAGGGCCCGGAGATCACGGGCATTCAGTATGGTTCTCCGGCCTTGACCTTTACGCACAGAGATTTTTCCGGATTCTCTGAATCTTCTGATGATATTATTCACAGTTGATGATGACAACTGCAAACTCTTTGCAATTTTTCGCTGGGTAACACCTCTCTGATACTGTTCCACTATCTTTTTACGCAACATTGTGGGAGTTGGTGATCCTCTACCCATCTTGGCTTCTGAGAGACACTGCCAATCTGAGAAGCACTTTTTATACCCATCATAATGCCAATTGACCTGATTAGTGCTGATTGGTCTTCCAGGTGTTTGTTGTATGCTCAAATGACTTTTTCCAGCCTCTAATAGGTTCTTGTCCCAACTTTTTTGGGATTTGTTGACACCATGAAATTTTGAATGAGCATATTTTTCCTTAATATCATACAATTTCTCAGTTTAAACTATTGACCTGTGATTTATGTTGTATTCTGAATAAAATATTAGAAGTTGGCACCTCCACATCATTGCATTCAGTTTTTATTCACAATTTCTAAAGTGTCCCAACTTTTTCGGAATCCGGTTTGTAGATCCTGGTTACCATGGTGAGGGTAGGTACGTAGATCCTGGTTACCATGGTGAGGGTAGGAAACTAGATCCTGGTTACCATGGTGAGGGTAGGTACGTAGATCCTGGTTACCATGGTGAGGGCAGGAACGTAGATCCTGGTTACCATGGTGAGGATAAGGAACGTAGATCCTGGTTACCATGGTGAGGGTAGGAACGTAGATCCTGGTTACCATGGTGAGGATAAGGAACGTAGATCCTGGTTACCATGGTGAGGGCAGGAACGTAGATCCTGGTTACCATGGTGAGGATAAGGAACGTAGATCCTGGTTACCACGGTGAGGGTAGGAACGTAGATCCTGGTTACCATGCTGAGGATAAGGAACGTAGATCCTGGTTACCATGGTGAGGGTAGGAACGTAGATCCTGGTTACCATGGTGAGGGTAGGAACGTAGATCCTGGTTACCATGGTGAGGGTAGGAACGTAGATCCTGGTTACCATGGTGAGGATAAGGAACGTAGATCCTGGTTACCATGGTGAGGGTAGGAACGTAGATCCTGGTTACCATGCTGAGGATAAGGAACGTAGATCCTGGTTACCATGGTGAGGGTAGGAACGTAGATCCTGGTTACCATGGTGAGGATATGGAACGTAGAACCTGGTTACCATGGTGAGGATAAGGAACGTAGATCCTGGTTACCATGGTGAGGATAAGGAACGTAGATCCTGGTTACCATGGTGAGGGTAAGGAACGTAGATCCTGGTTACCATGGTGAGGGTAGGAACGTAGATCCTGGTTACCATGGTGAGGATAAGGAACGTAGATCCTGGTTACCATGGTGAGGGTAGGAACGTAGACCCTGGTTACCATGGTGAGGGTAGGAACGTAGATCCTGGTTACCATGGTGAGGATTAGGAACGTAGATCCTGGTTACCATGGTGAGGGTAAGGAACGTAGATCCTGGTTACCATGGTGAGGGTAGGTACGTAGATCCTGGTTACCATGGTGAGGGTAGGAACGTAGATCCTGGTTACCATGGTGAGGATAAGGAACGTAGATCCTGGTTACCATGGTGAGGATAAGGAACGTAGATCCTGGTTACCATGGTGAGGGTAGGAGCGTAGATCCTGGTTACCATGGTGAGGATAAGGAACGTAGATCCTGGTTACCTTGGTGAGGATAAGGAACGTAGATCCTGGTTACCATGGTGAGGGTAGGAATGTAGATCCTGGTTACCATGGTGAGGGTAGGAACGTAGATCCTGGTTACCATGGTGAGGGTAGGAATGTAGATCCTGGTTACCATGGTGAGGGTAGGAACGTAGATCCTGGTTACCATGGTGAGGGCAGGAACGTAGATCCTGGTTACCATGGTGAGGGTAGGAGCGTAGATCCTGGTTACCATGGTGAGGGCAGGAACGTAGATCCTGGTTACCATGGTGAGGGTAAGGAACGTAGATCCTGGTTACCATGGTGAGGATAAGGATCGTAGATCCTGGTTACCATGGTGAGGGTAGGAACGTAGATCCTGGTTACCATGGTGAGGGCAGGAACGTAGATCCTGGTTACCATGGTGAGGGTAGGAACATAGATCCTAGTTACCATAGTGAGGGTAGGAGCGTAGATCCTGGTTACCATGGTGAGGATAAGGATCGTAGATCCTGGTTACCATGGTGAGGGTAAGGAACGTAGATCCTGGTTACCATGGTGAGGGTAGGAACGTAGATCCTGGTTACCATGGTGAGGGCAGGAACGTAGATCCTGGTTACCATGGTGAGGGTAGGAACGTAGATCCTGGTTACCATGGTGAGGATAAGGAACGTAGATCCTGGTTACCATGGTGAGGGTAGGAACGTAGATCCTGGTTACCATGGTGAGGGTAGGAACGTAGATCCTGGTTACCATGGTGAGGGCAGGAACGTAGATCCTGGTTACCATGGTGAGGGTAGGAACGTAGATCCTGGTTACCATGGTGAGGGTAGGAGCGTAGATCCTGGTTACCATGGTGAGGGTAGGAATGTAGATCCTGGTTACCATGGTAAGGGTAGGAACGTAGATCCTGGTTACCATGGTGAGGGTAGGAACGTAGATCCTGGTTACCATGGTGAGGGTAGGAACGTAGATCCTGGTTACCATGGTGAGGGTAGGAGCGTAGAACCTGGTTACCATGGTGAGGGTAGGAATGTAGATCCTGGTTACCATGGTAAGGGTAGGAACGTAGATCCTGGTTACCATGGTAAGGGTAGGAACGTAGATCCTGGTTACCATGGTAAGGGTAGGAACGTAGATCCTGGCCCAGCAGTACTCTTACAGAAATTGCTGGAAAAAGTTAACATTACAATTTTTTTTCAATTTGATTTTGATTGTTTGTCCAAATAGGGTTGGTTTGTCCAAAATTTAGGGTGGAGACGGTGGCCGCGTGGTTAGAGCGTTCGCCCGCTCTCCATGGGTTCGCGTCCCACGGAGAGCACGTCTAGGGTCCTTGGAGAAGACACCTAACCCCCACTTCTCCCACCATTGGCGCCGTTGAAGGGCAGCCTGCTGCGGTGTAAGGAGTGCAGCAAACAAATTTCCCCGGTGAGGGATGAATAGAGTAATTAAAAATTAAACAAAAATAAAAAAAAAATGGAACGGGTAAAAAAAAAAATGTGTGTGTGCAGGTTTAATGGAAAATGATCCAGAAGAGCAGGCAGTTTCAGTCTGAAACACATCCAGTTTAATGTCCTGATGGAGATAAGTGAGAGGGGCATCGTTTCTGACAGCTTTAACCTTGTTGAGTGTTCCTGGATCCACCTGACGACCTCAAACATCAAACACGCTTTGGAAAGAACCGAGTTAGAATTTAAAGATCCTGAAGACACCAGATGTTAACCTCAAAACACTTCACAAAGAAAAACTTTCTTATTTCAAGAAAAAACTTCAAGGACAAAAAAAGAATTTAATCAATGGATTAACATTCATATATCAATATGAATGGAGTATCATTCCATCTACGTTTCTACCCTCCCTCACCGTGGTAACCAGGATCTACGTTCCTACCCTCACCATGGTAACCAGGATCTACGTTCCTACCCTCACCATGGTAACCAGGATCTACGTTCTTACCCTCACCGTGGTAACCAGGATCTACGTTCCTACCCTCACCATGGTAACCAGGATCTACGTTCCTACCCTCACCATGGTAACCAGGATCTACGTTCCTACCCTCACCGTGGTAACCAGGATCTACATTCCTACCCTCACCATGGTAACCAGGATCTACACTCCTACCCTCACCATGGTAACCAGGATCTACATTCCTACCCTCACCATGGTAACCAGGATCTACATTCCTACCCTCACCATGGTAACCAGGATCTATTTTCATACCCTCACCATGGTAACCAGGATCTATGTTCATACCCTCACCATGGTAACCAGGATCTACATTCCTACCCTCACCATGGTAACCAGGATCTACACTCCTACCCTCACCATGGTAACCAGGATCTACATTCCTACCCTCACCATGGTAACCAGGATCTACATTCCTACCCTCACCATGGTAACCAGGATCTATGTTCATACCCTCACCATGGTAACCAGGTTCTATGTTCCTACCCTCACCATGGTAACCAGGATCTATGTTCATACCCTCACCATGGTAACCAGGATCTATGTTCCTACCCTCACCATGGTAACCAGGATCTACGTTCCTACCCTCACCATGGTAACCAGGATCTACCTTCCTACCCTCACCATGGTAACCAGGATCTACATTCCTAACCCTCACCATGGTAACCAGGATCTACCTTCCTACCCTCACAATGGTAACCAGGATCTACCTTCCTACCCTCATCATGGTAACCAGGATCTACCTTCCTACCCTCACCATGGTAACCAGGATCTACCTTCCTACCCTCACCATGGTAACCAGGATCTACCTTCCTACCCTCACCTACCCTCACAGCATCAGACTAAAATAAAACCTAATTGGTCTGGACCAGCAAGAAACATTTCCATTTTAAAAATTTGCAGCTAATTAAATCTTAAATTCATCAGACAAAGTGATTAAATTCTGGTTTTCTATCTACGATGATTGAACCGACCCAGGGAGGGTTACGTTCAGACGGGGTGCGAGGTCCTCGTTTATGAAGCCAATAAATAAAAAAGTGAGATGCACCTTCAAAGAGACAATCTGGATCAGAGTGATCCTGTAAGACGTTCAGTCATGAGGTGGATTATTAATGTCCTCATTCTGTAAAGACAGAGTTTAAATACCAACTCCAACTAGAGATGCAAATCGATGCATCCTCACGTCCCCAAAGTGACTTTCTAAAAAATAAATTCCACATTAATGAGAATAAACGAGCAGACTTTGTTTCCAGCGGAAACGATCTATAAGTCGTCTGACAGACGATGTAAACGTGTTGTTTGTGCAGCATAAATCACCCGCTAATAACGGGACACCTGTAGAGTTTTTAAATGAAAATAAATCCCCTTTCAGGACATCCATCTGTTCAGCATTCACAAGATGATTTGAAATGATTTTTTTTCCATCGGAGCAAGCTGGGATAATTATCATGAAGGGAAGGAAGATTCATGGTTAGAGAGAAAAAACAGATTCAGGAGAAAGAAGACGGCTCTCCTGATGGGGATGGAGAAGATTGGGTTGGTTATAGTGGAGAGAACAGATTGTCCTGACCTACTACCTCTAGACAAGGCCTGGGCAAACTACGGCCCGCGGGCCACATGCGGCCCATTCAATGTTTTAATCCGGACCAAAAAAAAACTGAATAAATAGACCTGGTTAATGTTTTATTTTTCCTACAATTCTGATGTTTCATCACTAGATGGCGCCAAAGAAACAACACTGCTCCCATTAAAATGTGGGTGTTTCTGTCGTCAAAATAGATTGTCAGGAGATTTCAAACCTACATTTTAAACCCTGCATGCTAATTGCATGTTTTTTTAAGAGGTAGGGCACATCCCTAGACAATAGCTCATGCTTGTAACAATGTGAAAAAATCCTACCCAATCAGGGAACAGAGATTAATTGGACGTCCACCAATTGTAACAGCAACTCAAAAAAAGAAACCTGCTTTCTGGCTGTAGAGGTGTTTTGTTTTCTGAACTATACCGACTGTTTGGGTGCATTACATACGTCACATCTGGTTTCAACCAATCTGACGTCTTCCACTTATCCAGGGCCGGGTCGCCGGGGCAACACCCTCAGATGGGAAGCCCAGGCTTCTCTCACCCCGGCTGCATCCTCCAGCTCACCCGGAAGGATCCTGAGGTGTTCCCTGTCCAGCTGTGAGACATAGTCTCTCCAGCGGGTCCGGGGTTTGCCTCTTGGTCTCCTCCTGGTGGGACGTGCCAGAAACACCAGGCGCTCGGGGCATCTTGACCAGATGCCCGAACCACCCCGTCTGGCTCCTCTTGACCTGGAGGAGGAGCGGATCGACACATAGGTCCTCCCGGATGGCAGAGCTCCTCACCCAATCTCTTAGTGAGAGCTTTTGGAGTGTTTAAGCCCTGGTGTTTCTCTCATTTTGGACGGATCATTCCCTGGCTCCATCTCCTCTGCTCCTTCCTATGCTGCACACTGCTCCTCTGATCTGCAGCCATCCTGGTGCACCCTGCCTTCCAGACAAGCTCCTACGTCTGGTCCCTCGTCACCCAGCTAAGCTCCATCCCTCTGGTCTCCTTGATGTCCAGCTAAGCTCTATCCCTCTGGTCTCCTTGATGTCCAGCCAAGCTCCATCCCTCTGGTCTCCTTGATGTCCAGCCAAGCTCCATCCCTCTGGTCCCCTTGATGTCCAGCCAAGCTCCATCCCTCTGGTCCCCTTGATGTCCAGCCAAGCTCCATCCCTCTGGTCCCCTTGGTGAAGTGTGTCCGAAGTGTGTTACTGCATGTCTCTAATTCAGCCCTGCTGCCACACTCACTGTAAAGGGTTTAACTGGCCTTCCAGTCGCCTAGGATTGGATCTGTTCCATTCCGTTCCGTCGTCTTCCGCTCATCCAGAACCGAGTCGCAGGGGCAACAGCCTCAGACGAGAAGCCAAGGCTTCTCTCACCCTGGCTGTATCCTCCAGCTTACCTAGGAGGATCCCAAGTCGTTCCCCGGCCAGATTCCCCGGATTCGTTCCCTGTATTGGATCTGAACAGCACTTAATATGGCGACCACTCTGCATGCTCACGCTCACTGAGGGAAGTGTGTAGGGAGACGTTTCAGAACGGTCCATAGAATGGATGGAGGGGGTCTGGTCTACGGTCTGGTTCTCTTGGGTCTCTCATCAAACATCCTCACACATTCATCAGCCCTGTTGCATCACAAACGAGACACGCAGCCAATCAGGTAAAGGTGCTTCCAGTCAGAAGAACAATGCCTCCTGATTTCCACGGACCCACTGGGAACCAGAACAAAACACCTTCTGAAAGACGGAGTCATTAAATGAGAATTAATTAAACATATTTTAGCTGCTGACCCGACGCCGCTCGGTTAATTGTACAGATTAAAGGTTGTTAATGAGAGGAATTAAAGCTCCAGACTTTCAGCTTCAAACTTTGACTTTGAAAGGTTTGTGTGTTTCATAAAAAACACTCAGTGTTCGGTTTTATTTTGAAGGAAATGCTTTTCTGCTTACGTTTAGTTTGTAGGGAATTAAAAGGTTCCTCTCGTTCTCCGGGCTTTCTAATGGACGTTGCTGCTTCTCGCCATGTTTTTTTTATGCCATTGTTTCTGCACCGCCCCGCTTTAAATCAGGAACACAAAGCAGAGCCAGCATGCTCCACTCTGGACAGCATTAATAAAACACGCCTGCAGAGCTGCACCGCTCTGATTAAGGCTTTTAAACTTCACCACGCTCTGCTTCGGCATGTCAGCTCTGCTGGTCCAAACACAGACGGAGAACACACTCACTTTGGGAGTTCCTTCACTAATGCACCATCAAAGCTGGGACCAAATGCAAGGCGGCGAAAACAGCTGGTCCGACATGAAAACCAGAAATTCACACGAAATAAAGAGAAAAATGCAACAAGTCTGGACTCATTTAGAAAAAACTCTGGAGATTTTAAACCCTTTTCGAGGCTTAAAACACTGTTATTTCTGTGTGTAGTCTGCATGTTCCACCCGTGTATGTGTGGGTTTTCTCTAGTTTTAAATATACTTTATAAATCCCTGACCGGAAAATTTGTGCACTACACCGCAGCAGGCTGCCACCTATGACAGCGCCAATGGTGGGAGAAACGGGGGTTTGATGTCTTCTCCAAGGACCCTAGACTTCCGGTTAACTTCCGGGCGAACCCTCTAACCACTGAGCCACCATCTCCCCCCAAGTTTCCTCCCACTCTACAAAAACATATGTTAGGTTAATTGGACACAATGAAATGAGTGTGAGTGGCCCTGCGGCAGACCGGCCACCTGTTGGCAGTGGTGGAACGTAACGAAGTAAATGTACTTCGTTCCTGTACTTAAGTAAAGAAATTGTGTATCTGTACTTTACTTAAGTAAAATTTAAGACCGGTACTTTTACTTTTACTTCACTACATTTTTAGAGTAAATATCTGTACTTTTACTTCGCTACTTTTTTGTTGATCGGGAGAAGAAGTCATGAATCGAGAAACATTTTTCATTCATTCAAAAACCAAACATCAAATTTAAACAAATTAAAAAGAGTCAGAAGATCGTTGTTTGTTGTTTACTTCTAAATAAAAAGTTAAGCCATCATTACACAGAGCAGGGGCGGATCTAGAATTTTCCAAAGGGGGGCGGGGCTTTGACAAAGCCAATATATAGTGACCGGGGGGGCTCCCCCCCAAACCATTTTAAAAAATAAGTGTTATTTTCCTCCATTTTGGTGTCCCATACGCTGGCCCTTTAAGAGGATAGCTTGACTTGTCCCCTTTCCTTTTATTTATTTATTTTTTTGTGGACCAAAAGAAGCAGGAGAGGGGGGGTCACACCCCTGCAGAGTATTTATCCTGGTTACCATGGTGACACCCTATAGCACAAAAAATAACATTTGAATTATGGTCGAATACTTTTATTTTTTACTTAAAAAGTACAATTTAAACCAATTACTTTTGTACTTTTACTTAAGTACAAAACGTGAGTACTTCATCCACTACTGCCTATTGGGGCTGTACCCTCTTCCAGGTCGTCCACCCCCTCTCATGGGTAACATCCGGACGCTCACTGGCAAGATGGAACTGTGGACGCTCGTTCTAGGATCTAGAATGAGTGGGATGAGTGGAGGGGCCACTTGGTGTGCGTCACTGAAGCCTGACTTTGTGGACTCATTGGTACCGCAGCATCAAATTTCCCTTCAGGGATCATAAAGTGTTTACTATTCAACTTCCCATGATTCTACAGTGCATCTCTTACGCCCGGTTCAGCATCCAAGTGGTTAAAAGTTACATTTTCTGTCCTCATTGAGGCTAAATGTTCATTAGTTTTTTTTCAGAGGGAAACCAGCAGATTGCAATGAGAAGCAATCCAAGAAGTGGTTCTGAACTGGTCATTTCTTGGCATAATTTTCTGTGTGTAATCTAATTGGAAGAAACCCTCCAGTGATTACACGAGTGGAAAGAAAGATTTTTAATTGAATTTGGTCAAATTAAACAGCGTCCAGAGCAAATCCATTTAACCGATATGGCTCTTCATTCCTGCACCCTGCGGGGCTGCAGCGGGTCCACGGCTGGTCAGAGATAGTTTATGGAACAAGGATTCCTCCAACATGTAAACACCAGGATGATCCTTCTGATTTTACATCAGAGTAACACATCCTAAACATTTAGGATCTACGGACGCATTTCACGCTGCATCAGTCCGGCCTGGTAAAGAAAGAGCTGAGCAAAAAGCAAAGCTCTCAATTTACAAGTCGATCTACGTTCCTACCCTCACCATGGTAACCAGGATCTACATTCCTACCCTCACCATGGTAACCAGGATCTACGTTCCTACCCTCACCATGGTAACCAGGATCTACGTTCCTACCCTCACCATGGTAACCAGGATCTACGTTCCTACCCTCACCATGGTAACCAGGATCTACGTTCCTACCCTCACCATGGTAACCAGGATCTACGTTCCTACCCTCACCATGGTAACCAGGATCTACAATCCTACCCTCACCATGGTAACCAGGGACTACGTTCCTACCCTCACCATGATAACCAGGGACTACGTTCCTACCCTCACCATGGTAACCAGGATCTACAATCCTACCCTCACCATGGTAACCAGGGACTACGTTCCTACCCTCACCATGGTAACCAGGATCTACAATCCTACCCTCACCATGGTAACCAGGGACTACGTTCCTACCCTCACCATGGTAACCAGGATCTACGTTCCTACCCTCACCATGGTAACCAGGATCTACGTTCCTACCCTCACCATGGTAACCAGGATCTACAATCCTACCCTCACCATGGTAACCAGGGACTACGTTCCTACCCTCACCATGGTAACCAGGATCTACGTTCCTACCCTCACCATGGTAACCAGGATCTACAATCCTACCCTCACCATGGTAACCAGGGACTACGTTCCTACCCTCACCATGGTAACCAGGATCTACGTTCCTTCCTTCACCATGGTAACCAGGATCTACATTCCTACCCTCACCGTGGTAACCAGGATCTACGTTCCTACCCTCACCATGGTAACCAGGATCTACGCTCCTACCCTCACCATGGTAACCAGGATTTACGTTCCTACCCTCACCATGGTAACCAGGATCTACATTCCTACCCTCACCATGGTAACCAGGATCTACGCTCCTACCCTCACCATGGTAACCAGGATTTACGTTCCTACCCTCACCATGGTAACCAGGATCTACATTCCTACCCTCACCATGGTAACCAGGATCTGCGTTCCTACCCTCACCATGGTAACTAGGATCTACGTTCCTACCTTCACCATGGTAACCAGGATCTACGTTCCTACCCTCACCATGTTAACCAGGATCTACGTTCCTACCTTCACCATGGTAACCAGGATCTACATTCCTACCCTCACCGTGGTAACCAGGATCTACGTTCCTAGCCTCACCATGGTAACCAGGATCTACGTTCCTACCCTCACCGTGGTAACCAGGATCTACGTTCCTACCCTCACCATGGTAACTAGGATCTACGTTCCTAGCCTCACCATGGTAACTAGGATCTACGTTCCTAGCCTCACCATGGTAACCAGGATCTACGTTCCTAGCCTCACCATGGTAACCAGGATCTACGGTCCTACCCTCACCTTGGATTTACCCCTTCTAAGGGTAAATCAAGCTTCCAAGGGTCGTGTAACTAAATTTCAAGGTCCTGAAGGTCGATGTCAGACACAGCTGCTCCGACCTCAGCCTCTGATTCTTTCTACAGGGTGTGAACCAGGCAGGCGTGGGCTCGATGTTCAACCTCATGGAGTTCAGTTATTCCTGTTCTAAAAGAAGGAACCCGTCCTGGTTTGTTCCTCTGGTTTAACTCAAGCAGAACAAATCATTTTGGAACCCCGGTGCGCAGCGTGTCATCTGTGATGTAGATGAAATTTGGCTCGGCTCTCTGGAGTAAAAGCTCTGGATGCGCTGTGAGTGAGTTCACATGTCCGCTGTCAGGAGGGCCCCCGGTGCGGGGCACGGCCGCGTCATTTGTTTAGCGAGCTCGGTGACACGAGGAGACAGTGAGCGAGGCCGCCGGGACACGGGAGCCCCCCCTGCAGAATTAAACAGGCTTCAGTGACAGAAAAGCTCACTCAGATCACCGAGAGCAGAACTGATTTTATCTGACAGATTTTATCCCTCCTTCAGATACAAAGTCTTTCTTTTGTCTGGAACAGCTGTGGATGTGTGTGTACACACACACACACACACACACACACACACACACACACACACACACACACACACACACACACACAGACTTCTTCTCCTCTGCTTTTAGGTGTTCCCTCCAGGGGGCCGCCCGTTTCTCTCCATCTGTGTCCTGTTTCACCTTCCTGTCCTCCTTCATCCATGAAGCTCCTCTTGGTCTTCCTCTAGGCCTCCTGCTCACACGTCCAAACTAACAACACTACCAACCAGAAGACCACTTCTTACCCAAAAACTGGGGGGAGGGGTTGGCGACTTTTTCCAAGAAAAACTGTTTTTTTGAGATTTTTTTGAGAAAAAACATGGTCTTTTTTGAGAAAAAACATGGTCTTTTTTGCATTTTTTTTTAGATATTTCAAAGAACATATTTTTGTGATTCCTTTACTTTTTTGCAACTTTTTTGAGGAAAATCTTGGGTTTTTTTGGCCATTTTTTTTTTTTTTTGCAAAAAAGTAACTATTTTTTTACTTGTTTTGTAAAATTTTCAACTTTTTGGTGACTTTTTTTGAGGAAAAACTGTCTTTTTTTTGCATTTTTTTTTTGACAAAAATTGACTTCTTTGACTTTTCTTTTGCAATTTTTTAAGAAAACTGATTTGCGATTTTTTTTTTTTTTTTTTACAAAACTGACATAATTTTTTTAATTATTTTTGCAATATTTTACAAAAAAAATCTGTCTTTTTTTTGCCATTTTTTTGACAAAAAGCAACTTTTTTTTTTTTTTAACTTTTTTTGCAATTTTTTTTTTTTTTTTAATGTTTTTTTTTTTGCCATTTTTTTTGTTACAAAAAGCAACTTTCTTGCAAATTTTTTTTATTTGCAATTTTTAAAGAAAAATCTGTCTGTTTTTGCAATTATTTTGACAAAAAACGACTTTTTATGACTTTTTGCAATTTTTCTTTTTTTTATGAAAAACTGCCTTTTTTTGCAATTTTTTGACAAAAAATGACTTTTTTTTGTAAATTTTTTTTGACAAAAAATGAATTTTTTTGGCAATTTTTTAAGAAAAAACTGTCTTTATTGCAATTTTTTTTTTGAGTTTTTGCAACTATTTCTAGAAAAACCTATTTTTTGAAGGCTGATACTTTAATATCTAGCACCTCGGTGTCTGGGGAAGACCTCCAAGCCCCTCCACCCATCCTGGCAGCCTGCTGCGGTGCAATGCAGCACAGATACATACCCATTGAGGGACAATAACAGTCCATTAAAATAAATCTAAACGACTGGTTCATCCTCATCCGTTCATTATGAACAGATCTGATTCTTTAATCATGAGGTTACGTCTCTGGATCAAAACAATCCGATTTGAACCTTCAAATCGTTCTGAGTCCAGACTGAATCAGAAGAGTAGAGTGTGTATTGTTCTGCCAGCGTGACGCGTTGCTGAGGATGCTATGGAGGAGAACTGCTGGAGGAAAGACAGCCCAGCGTTGCCTCGGTGGGGTGGACGGCACAAATCCTAAACTCTGCAGCCCCTCTGGTAGCTAGGAAACAGCTGACAGGGAAATGGGGGATCAGAGGGATTAGCCCAAACAGCAACCCTGCCACTGGCAGCCTTTCTTCTCTTTTAAAGCTCTGTTTGGACTCTTTATCGGTATTTTTAATGGACTTTTTTTACATGTAACCTAAAAAAAAAGGTTTAAATGAAGTAAAACTGAAGAATAAATTAAAGATGAGGAAACGGAGGAGTGACCGGGATGTTCAGGATGAGGGACGGGGACGTCAGAGAGGTTTAGGGGAAAAAGTCAGATGATAGTTTGGAGAGAGACGGACTAATAAACCTGTCTCTTCCATCTAACCCTATCTCCTGCATCCTCTTCGGTCACACCAACTATCTTCATGTCTTCCTTCACTGTATCCATGAACCTCCTCTTTGGTCTTCCTCTAGTCCTCTTTCCTGGTGGTTCCAAACCCAGCATCCTTCTTCTGATGTACTCTCTCTCTCTCCTCTGCACATGTCCAAACCATCTCAGTCTGACCTCTCTGACTTTAACCAGGATTTACGTTCCTACCCTCACCATGGTAACCAGGATCTACGTTCCTACCTCGCCATGGTAACCAGGATCTACGTTCCTACCTCGCCATGGTAACCAGGATCTACGTTCCTACCCTCACCATGGTAACCAGGATCTACGTTCCTACCCTCACCATGGTAACCAGGATCTACGTTCCTACCCTCACCATGGTAACCAGGATCTACGTTCCTACCCTCACCATGGTAACCAGGATCTACGTTCCTACCCTCACCATGGTAACCAATCAGCATGGCCGCTTTCACCACACTGTCTCTAGACCAATCAGCATGGCCGCTCTCACCACACTGTCTCTAGACCAATCAGCATGGCCGCTCTCACCACCTTTCATTTTATCTGAAACTCTTCTATCACACATCACACCTGATACTTTCCTCCACCCGTTCCAGCTTGCCTGAACACGCTTCTTCACCTCTTTTCCACACTCTCCATTGCTCTGGACTGTTGATCCTAGATACTTAAAATCTTCCACCTTCTTTATCTCTTCTCTCTGTAACCTCCCCTTTTCAAACCAAACCCTGCTTCTAATTTTCTTTATTGAACACAAATCTTTGGTTTCATTTTGATGCCGTTGAAAGATGGCCGCCGTGACCAAACGTCCCTGAGGAAAAAAAAAAAAGCTTGCTTTGATGGTTTGACCGCATGAATGATGGAAATGTACGATCCAAACAAAGATCAATGCAGCCTTGCGGCTCCTTTTCAAATCAGCAGATTGAGAGAGTTGTGTTATTCATCGGGCTTGTTCAGGCTGCACGATTAATGGCTGCTGTGGCCCGAACGGCGCGGATCTGACAATGAAGCATGAATCCAGGGTTGGCCTTGTGTTTCTGGCCGTAATGATTTAGGATCAGTTTGGAGGAGCTCCTTGGAGGTTAAGTGGGGAGCCCGTGGAGCTCGGATCCTACACACGCATCCTTCAGCTTCAAAGAGAAATCCAATAAAACTTTCTTTATTGCTTTTAATGCATGCGAGCAGATGCAAAACCATGCGCGCAGCAGACGTCCGCGCATATGCTGACACACACATATTTTCTCTTTTTAACACATGCGCGACACAAATGCATGTAGATTGTTTCATTACGGCTTAATGGAGCTTTCTCCAGAGCGGAGTGTGATGGAAGTGGGACACAGCCGCGGCGTCTCGTGTGAATAACTAAATCAGAATCTGATTTTCTGGCACGCAGACGGATGGACGATCTGGACTGAAGGAACTTATTGTCCTCTATTTGGTACGAAAATAATTCATTGTACTTATACAGAGCTTTTCAAGGACGTTCAAACACGCTCCACACATATGTATGAGTCATTTCATCCATACCAGGTACTGGTAAGCTACTGTTGTAGCCACATCTGCCCTGTAGCAGACCGACAGAAGACATCGACCCCTCTGACCATCACCAACCAATCACACACCAGATCCAGACTGATCATCACCAACCAATCACACACCAGATCCAGACTGACCATCACCAACCAATCACACACCAGATCCAGACTGACCATCACCAACCAATCACACACCAGATCCAGACTGACCATCACCAACCAATCACACACACACCAGATCCAGACTGATCATCACCAACCAATCACACACCAGATCCAGACTGATCATCACCAACCAATCACACACCAGATCCAGACTGATCATCACCAACCAATCACACACCAGATCCAGACTGATCATCACCAACCAATCACACACCAGATCCAGACTGATCATCACCAACCAATCACACACACCAGATCCAGACTGATCATCACCAACCAATCACACACACCAGATCCAGACTGACCATCACCAACCAATCACACACCAGATCCAGACTGACCATCACCAACCAATCACACACACACCAGATCCAGGGGTTCGACCGTCCCACTGGAGTACCAGGGGTCCGTCTGTCCTACTGGAGTACCAGGGGTCCGTCCGTCCCACTGGAGTACCAGAGGTTCGACCGTCCCACTGGAGTACCAGGGGTTCCAGCGGTCTCCCATCCAAGTACTGCCCAGACCCAGCATGCTTATCTTCTGAGATCGGACAGGATCAGGTATTGACAGGGTGGTAGGGCCACAATGACGATAAATAAAAATGATCACCCGGACTCTATTCTAGGTAATTCAAGGTAAGAGGCAGGGTACACGCAGAACAGGTCACCAGTCTGTTGCAGGGCCACACACACAACCATACACACACACACTCATTCATATGAGCCAATCAACCTAAAATTTATGTTTCTGGAGAAAACCAGAGAAAACACACACATACACAGGTAGAACATGCAAACTACACACAGAAAGACCAGTGTTCCAAGCCTTGTCCTCATCCAGGACTGGAACCCATGACCTTCTTGCTGCAAGCCCGCTGCGCCACCGTGCTGCCCATCAGCAGTGTGGGATTATGGGAAATGTAGGTTTATCAAGAAAAAGTAAACTATCAAATTTTGAAGTAACGGTCACACAGTGGGTAGCACAGTGGGCTCACAGCAAGAAGGTCAGGGGTTCAAGTCCTGGAGTGGAGGCTTGGAACACTGTCCTTTCTGTGTGGAGTTTGCATGTTCTCCCCGTGTAAACACACAACCATTTACACACACTCATTCCTAGCAGCCAATCAACCTAACGTATGTTTTTGGAGGAAACCAGAGAAAAGGGAGAACATACGATCAAAAACATGGCTTTTTATCTGCTTTTTTTCTTCATTTCTTCACATCATAAAACCGTTTGTGGTCGACGAATCAAAAAATTTGCCAGACCTCGTGTGAACATCCGTCAGCACTGGTTTTGAGTCAAACTGGAGTTCTAAGGCGAAAAGAGAATGCCAGAAAAGCCGGCAGTCCAACTTGATTTGATTACATTTCCATTATAAACTATAAACACAGTTTTACTGCTTGACTGAGCCAATTAAAAGCTTCCCGCAGCTAAACGCCGCAGACGGAGCCGCAGACTGAACTCTTTATTCTACAAGAAAATTCATTTCAATCTTTTTTTTTTCTCCATATGTTCATTCTGACTTTAAAAAACATGCTCATCTTTTATTTTCCCCAGAATTCTAACAAATGTAAAGATCCTAATTCAGTGAAGATGTCTCACTTCTTGGTGAAAAATGTGTGTAAACATCTGGAAGCTTTAAGAGTGAGACATCTGGGACAGTTAATGACAAACAAGATTCATTCATATTCTGAACCATCTATCCCTAACAGGGTCACTGGGTGTGCTGGAGCGTATCCCGACTGATGCAAGGAGGGAGCGGCGGAGGAAGGGTACACCCTGAACAGGTCGCCAGTCTGTCCAGGCCACTGTGACGGAAAAATAAGCTGGTGAAACAAATTCTACTTTTTTTCAGATAAAGAACTACAAACATGGCGGATGGATGATCATGTTCTTGCCCTCTCTGTTTTCTGATTGGGTAGAACTTTTTCTGATCGCTTTCAAATTAAAATCAAATAAAACAGAGGCACCAGTCATTTGTAATGCCTGAACAAGAATTAAACCCCCATGTAGAGTTATGAGAACGGCCTTATTCTTGCTCTTCGGCAGTGTTCCCTCTACGCTGCGCGCATGCGCAATTGCGCAGCGCACAAGAAAACCTCTGCAGCGCACAAAATAAAACTCAATTTAAACACAAGATAATAAAATAATTCAGAGCTCCGGAGCATATTTCTTTCTTCTTTCTTTCTGAAACAAATCGCTTCAAACCACTGCTTCGGAGTTAGGCTCGTTTCTGCTGGTGACGTCACAAAAGAGTAAAGGTTTTTGCTCCACCCCCTTCTGCTCAGGAAGCTTTCCTGTTTGCTCAGACACAAAAAACTTAGAGGGAACATTAGTCTTCGGAACTAGTGTGGTGTTTCAAGAATACTTCTTGTCTCCTTTGGTTTGGTGTGTCAGAGCCAGCAGCAGATTACACACCTATACTGTACCATGTTCGGAGTGAATTTTGCCCGGTTTCAGGTTGTACGAAAGCGTTAAGATTGGGAAGAATGGTGACCTTCTGGGCAAAGACTATCAGAAATACAAAACACTTTAAAAGTTAGAAGAACATAATGATGATGTCATCCTGAATGAGTTGATTTGATTGGTTTAAATGTTTCATCTTTGGTCATCAGGTGATCAGCAGTGTGGGATTATGGGAAATGTAGGATTACCATAGCAAAGAGTAAACGATCAGCTTTAGAGGTAAATGATTACACAGGACGGCTCGTTACACAGTGGGTAGCACAGTGGCCTCACAGCAAGAAGGTCAGGGCTTCAAATCCCGGGTGGGGCGAGGCTCGGAACACTGGTCTTTCTGTGTGAAGTTTGCATGTTCTCCCCGTGTAAACACACACAACCACAACCATCCAAACACACTCATTTCTAGGGATATTTCCTGCAGGCAATCAACCTAACATGTATGTTTTTGGAGGAAACCAGAGAAAAGGGAGAACATGCAAACTCCACACAGAAAGACAAACGTCTAAGCCTCATCCCACCTGAGATTCAAACCCTGTATTTCATCTTAAAGATGCGTCTAGGTGTTGATGCTCCCGACTAGTAATCGGACGGCCAGATATGTTCAGTCCAAGGAGCACTATGGACCCATTCTTCTGATTGGTTCATCCTAACGTCACTAACTATCGGATCGTAACCACTCTGAGGCTCAAACCGTAGCTGGTTTAGTCGTTAGAGTCTAGATGAGGGTTCATTCTAAAATCACAGTGTAAATTTAGCAGAGCTCACTCCTCCTCCGTCCTGTGGGGGGTTTTGTTTCCCCCCGTAACGTGTCCATCGGCGAGCTTTAATCCAGAACGCAGCATCGACGTTCTGCCAAACAACAGCTGCTATCACCGTGTGGACACGCAGCATGGCAGCTGTCAGACATTTGTAAATCTGTAAATCTGATGATAATCCATCGGGCATTTGTTTAAAACACTCTCAATCCTTGTTGTGATTAAAACTGACTCCAGAGGGGGAGTACATAAAAACAGTAAGATCAATATGGGTTGGATTAAATCAGTCAATCAGACCGGGGGGGAAACAGAACGGATGAACTTTACAACCTTTATGTTCCAAAAAAAAATGAAATTAGAAAAAAAATATACACAGGATTTTTTAGAAGATTTAAAGGTGCTGGTTTTTAAATCTTAGCCAATGGCACGTCAGCCATTGGTTCTCCTTATATGGTGATTGTGGCATGACCAAACACCTCAACAGCAAGATAGGCGTTCTAACCAGATGCCTGAACCACCCCATCTGGCTTCTCTCAACCCGGAGTAGAAGAGGCTCTGCTACGAGTCCCTCCCGGATGGCAGAGCTCCACCCTCTACCTCAGAGTGAGAGCCCAGCCACCCTGCAGAGGAAGGATTGTAGATCCTGGTTACCATGGTGAGGGTAGGAACGTAGATCCTGGTTACCATGGAGAGGGTAGGAACGTAGATCCTGGTTACCATGGTGAGGGTAGGAACGTAGATCTGGTTACCATGGTGAGGGTAGGAACGTAGATCCTGGTTACCATGGTGAGGGTAGGAACGTAGATCCTGGTTACCATGGAGAGGGTAGGAACGTAGATCCTGGTTACCATGGTGAGGGTAGGAACGTAGATCTGGTTACCATGGTGAGGGTAGGAACGTAGATCCTGGTTACCATGGTGAGGGTAGGAACGTAGATCCTGGTTACCATGGTGAGGGTAGGAACGTAGATCCTGGTTACCATGGTGAGGGTACGAACGTAGATCTGGTTACCATGGTGAGGATAGGAACGTAGATCCTGGTTACCATGGTGAGGGTAGGAACGTAGATCCTGGTTACCATGGTGAGGGTAGGAATGTAGATCCTGGTTACCATGGTGAGGGTAGGTACGTAGATCCTGGTTACCATGGTGAGGGTAGGAACGTAGATCCTGGTTACCATGGTGAGGGTAGGTACGTAGATCCTGGTTACCATGGTGAGGGTAGGTACGTAGATCCTGGTTACCATGGTGAGGATAGGAACGTAGATCCTGGTTACCATGGTGAGGGTAGGAACGTAGATTCTGGTTACCATGGTGAGGGTAGGAACGTAGATCCTGGTTACCATGGTGAGGGTAGGTACGTAGATCCTGGTTACCATGGTGAGGTTAGGAACGTAGATCCTGGTTACCATGGTGAGGGTAGGAACGTAGATCCTGGTTACCATGGTGAGGGTAGGAACGTAGATCCTGGTTACCATGGTGAGGTTAGGAACGTAGATCCTGGTTACCATGGTGAGGGTAGGAACGTAGATCCTGGTTACCATGGTGAGGGTAGGAACGTAGATCTGGTTACCATGGTGAGGATAGGAACGTAGATCCTGGTTACCATGGTGAGGGTAGGAACGTAGATCCTGGTTACCATGGTGAGGGTAGGAACGTAGATCCTGGTTACCATGGTGAGGGTAGGTACGTAGATCCTGGTTACCATGGTGAGGTTAGGAACGTAGATCCTGGTTACCATGGTGAGGGTAGGAACGTAGATCCTGGTTACCATGGTGAGGTTAGGAACCTAGATCCTGGTTACCACGGTGAGGTTAGGAACCTAGATCCTGGTTACCACGGTGAGGGTAGGAACGTAGATCCTGGTTACCACGGTGAGGGTAGGAACGTAGATCCTGGTTACCACGGTGAGGGTAGGAACGTAGATCCTGGTTACCATGGTGAGGGTAGGAACGTAGATCCTGGTTACCATGGTGAGGGTAGGAACGTAAATCCTGGTTACCATGGTGAGAGTAGGAACGTAGATCCTGGTTACCATGGTGAGGGTAGGAACGTAGATCCTGGTTACCATGGTGAGGGTAGGAACATAGATCCTGGTTACCATGGTGAGGGTAGGAACGTAGATCCTGGTTACCATGGTGAGGGTAGGAACGTAGATCCTGGTTACCACGGTGAGGGTAGGAACGTAGATCCTGGTTACCATGGTGAGGGTAGGAACGTAGATCCTGGTTACCATGGTGAGGGTAGGAACATAGATCCTGGTTACCATGGTGAGGGTAGGAACGTAGATCCTGGTTACCATGGTGAGGGTAGGAACGTAGATCCTGGTTACCACGGTGAGGGTAGGAACGTAGATCCTGGTTACCACGGTGAGGGTAGGAACGTAGATCCTGGTTACCATGGTGAGGGTAGGAACGTAGATCCTGGTTACCATGGTGAGGGTAGGAACGTAGATCCTGGTTACCATGGTGAGGGTAGGAACATAGATCCTGGTTACCATGGTGAGGGTAGGAACATAGATCCTGGTTACCATGGTGAGGGTAGGAACGTAGATCCTGGTTACCATGGTGAGGGTAGGAACGTAGATCCTGGTTACCATGGTGAGGGTAGGAACATAGATCCTGGTTACCATGGTGAGGGTAGGAACATAGATCCTGGTTACCTCGGGGTGGTGTGAACGTAACAGATTAATTTGAACCAAAACGAAGGGTCTGAGCTGAAAAATAAAACTTTAAGGATATTTTTCTTATTTATTAAGGTTTGTTTTTTCAGTTTAAAAGACTTCGTGTCTCTTTAATCTGTATTTTGTCCACCGTTACTTTAAAGTCTAACTTATTTCATTAGTTGTTTGGTTTTTCTCTGGCTGACTAGTTACCCTGCGCATCACAGCAGGAGCTCCTGAGAAACAAGCATCTACAAACCACCATCGTTCCCCCGAGGTCGTGCTGCCTAATTTACGGGCTCCCTTCTTGTTTTCTCGGAGAACCACTGGACGGTCTCCAACTGCAACACAAACATTCCCGGGAGGAAAAGAAGAGCTGTGTGGATGCTGAGAGGACGTCTGGATGAGACCCCGACTGTTTCTACACAAACATAAGCTTCTACACCTGAAAATAAAAAAAAAATCATGCTGGGTTTTTTTTCCAACTGACTGATTTGAAGCTTTTGATGTCTTTTTTTTAAGATTTACTGCTTATTTGTAGATTATTTTGTTATTTTTTTGGGACAGAAACATGTAAACATGACCGAATAATGTCTGACCAACAACATCAGAAACATATCAGTTCATCTACAGCTGGGTTTGAGTCATTTTGGGCAGTTTTATTTAAACAGGTTCAGTTGTTTGGGAGATGTAAGCTTCACTAGACTTCGTGGCTTTAACGTTTGGTAGACCCTAGTAAGTTCATCTATAGTTGGTACTGAGTAACATCAGACAGTTCTGTTAAAGTTATGAAAGTGTTACAAACAGCATCTTTAAAAAAACGTCCCATTTTTGGCTGCACGGTGGCCTCACAGCAAGAAGGTCAGGGGTTTGAGTCCCAAAGTGAGTATAAGGTTTGAAACACTGGTCTTTCTGTGTGTAGTTTGCATGTTCTCCTGTATATGTGTGGGTTTTCCCTGGTTTCCTCCTAAAACATACATGTTAGGTTGATTGGCTGCTAGGAATGAGTTTGTGTGTGTGAACCCACAACAGAGTGGCATCCTGTCTGTGGTGTATCTAGCCTCTTGCCTGAAATCAGCCGGGATAGGCTCCAGCACTACCTGTGACCCCATTAGGGATAAACAATCCAGAAGAGAAATGAATGAAGAATTAAACCCTGACATTAAAAGAGGAGGAGGCTGGTCGGGTGGAGGGAGGAGGGACGATGGACACAGCCGTGCAGTGGGAAGGCTTTCCCACGACTTGGCCCCGGATAACGGGAGACAAGAAATGGAACGTTAAAGAGAAACAGTTGATCTGACGTGTTGTCCACGTGCCAATCCATGCCCCAATTTCTGGGTCAAAACACCCAGTCAGTCAGTCATCTTCTTATCCGTCTGTCCCTTTTGGGGTTGTAGGGGGTGCCGGAGCCTATCCCGGCCAATTTAAGGCAAAGGGCAGGGTACACCCCAAACAGGTCGCCAGTCTGGCGCGGGGCCACTCACACTACTCATTCCTAGGGGCAATTTGGCACCAGCCAATCAACCTAGCATGCATGTCTTTGGAGGAAACCGCTGTACCCGCAGGAAACCCACGCAAACATGGGTAGAACATGCAAACTCCACACAGAAAGGACAATGTGCCAAGCCTCGTCCCCACCCGGGACTCGAACCCCTGACCTTCTTGCTGTGAAGCCACCGTGCTACCCCCCCAAAACATTCATTTAAAAAGAAAAACCTTCAAAATAAGAGCTAAAAAGTCACTTCACACTTTTCAAAATAAAAGACTTTTAAAATTTTTTAGTTTAAAACTGAGACTTCCTTTACCACGACGGACCGATGCAGTGTCCTAGTTATTGCTGACGCCGCACCGATCCACCTGTCGACATCCCGCTCCATCCTTCACACACTCCTGAACAAGACCCTGAGATACTCAAACTCCTCCACTTGGGGCAGAACCCTGTCCCTGACCTGCAGGGGGCATTCCACCCTTTTCCAGTGGAACTGAATGCTCTGTATTATCTGAGCCTGCATCCCTCGTTCCACCGTCCTCAGATGGATCATAGAGATTAATAAAAACCTTCTGGTTTTTAATCACAGCATGATTTTGGTTGCTTTAATATTTTTGTAGCCATGAGGTCAACGACTCGTATGGAGCTAAAGACAAAGAGCAGATTAGAGGGATTAAACGTAGGAAATATGTGGAACCGGAACGGGTTTATACTTTATTTTAGACCCTCGATATGCAATCTTTGTATCAAGAATCACCGAAGCAGTTCAAAACAAAAGGGATGCTTTTAAACTGAAGTCGAGATGTTTGAAACAAAGGAAATAAAATCAACAACTGTTCAGAAAAAAAGGAAAAAATTCACCAATTTATTTAAAATAGACCAATCAGCATGGCCGCTCTCACCACACTGTCTCTAGACCAATCAGCATGGCCGCTCTCACCACACTGTCTCTAGACCAATCAGCATGGCCGCTCTCACCACACTGTCTCTAGACCAATCAGCATGGCCGCTCTCACCACACTGTCTCTAGACCAATCAGCATGGCCGCTCTCACCACACTGTCTCTAGACCAATCGGCATGGCCGCTCTCACCACACTGTCTCTAGACCAATCAGCATGGCCGCTCTCACCACACTGTCTCTAGACCAATCGGCATGGCCGCTCTCACCACACTGTCTCTAGACCAATCGGCATGGCCGCTCTCACCACACTGTCTCTAGACCAATCAGCATGGCCGCTCTCACCACACTGTCTCTGGACCAATCAGCATGGCCGCTCTCACCACACTGTCTCTAGACCAATCAGCATGGCCGTTCTCACCACACTGTCTCTAGACCAATCAGCATGGCCGTTCTCACCACACTGTCTCTAGACCAATCAGCATGGCCGTTCTCACCACACTGTCTCTAGACCAATCAGCATGGCCGCTCTCACCACACTGTCTCTAGACCAATCAGCATGGCCGCTCTCACCACACTGTCTCTAGACCAATCAGCATGGCCGCTCTCACCACACTGTCTCTAGACCAATCAGCATGGCCGCTCTCACCACACTGTCTCTAGACCAATCAGCATGGCTGGTCTCACCACCTTTCATTTTATCTGAAACGCTTCTGTCACACATCACATCTGATACTTTCCTCCACCCGTTCCAGCCTGCCTGCACGTGCTTCTTCACCTCTTTTCCACACTCTCCATTGCTCTGGACTGTTGATCCTAGATCCTTAAAATCTTCCACCTTCTTTCTCTCTTCTCCCTGTAACCTCACTCCTCTCACTCACACACGTACTCCGTCTCACTCTGACTAATCTTCATTCAAAGCTTCTGAAACTGATGGACTTTAAAAACTCATCAGAAAAATTAACTAAAAGATTCAAGAAAAAAAGTGAAAAAAGCTGAGTTTTTTTTGTAGAAAACAAAGGATTTTTTCAACAAAAAACAGCATTTTTTTTTAGCGTTTGAATTGCTTTAGATTCTAAAACCAGGTCCTTCATCTGTTTGGTTTAATCAGTGACTTTAAATCTGACTTAGACACATTTCTGTGAAACCAAAGGACTTTAAAAACACAAGAAAAATCATCAACATGATTCATTAAAACGGTACGAATCAGAAGAAAGATTTCATACAGAAAAATCTAATGAATTCAATTCAAAATCAAACCAAAAAAAAACATTTAGCACCAAAAATAAAGCTCAAAATTCTTCTTGATTTCTAACAAGAATCTAAAATCACGTCCAAAAAGCATCTGGTTGGTTTAATTTAACTATTTGCTGTTATTTCTCTTGAAAACTGAGGTTTTTCTCTTCATTTAAGAGTCTTTATGAAAGAAAATGAGATTAAAATTGAATCAAGTTGAAATTAAATCAGTGACTTGAATCAAAAAGTAGAAAAATTCACAGAATTTTCACTCATTTTTCAATAGATTTTATTAAAAATGAACCAAAAAACAAAAAAAAAATCAGTTGATTTTCATCATATATGAGTTTAAAGATTCTAAAATCACGTCCTTCATCTGTTTGATTGTTTTAATTTAACTATTTCTTATCATTTTTAATCTTTTCTGTTCATTAAAGAGTCTGTTTGAGAAAAAAAACTAAGCTGAGAACAAAATCAACATGAAAAAAAATCAGTGACTTGAATCAAAAAGTAGAAAAATTCACTAAATCTTCTCATTTTTCATTAAATTCAATTAAAAATCAAAGAAAAAGACACAAAAAAAATCCATCATTTGGATGATTTTATGATCAGTTTTAAATCTTTCAGTTTAAAACCAAGCAGGACATTTTCATCTTAATTCACAGATAAACTTTTAGTGGGTTTTTTAAACCGTGATTTCTCTGTGGGTGCCCATGAGGATGGGTATAGAAGCTGGCAGGGTCTTACCTTGGGCATGTTCACAGGACAGACATGTGCAGAACACCAGAATCCAAAAGCATGCAGATCCAGACATGATCCGATCCGTAACCACAGAACGATGTCACCACCGTGGATCTGTCCTAATGAGTCTGTGTGACCGTGACACGCAGACACGCGTGGACGAGGCGGAGTCACACTCAATGGAATTAAGATTCCACGCGGGTTGACATCCTGTGGAGAAGCTGTGAACGCGTCACGCAGGTTTAAAAAATAAAATCCAGAGTGATTTATTTTTCTGTTTTAAATCTTGCTTTCATCGCGCAGGCGTGAAAACTCTGTGCACTGCTGCCCCCAGCATGTGGAAGGAGGAAAAAAAAACTACTTACGTTACTAATTATTTAAAAAGTAATTAGTAACTAAAATTAAAATGTTTGAAAGTAAAAATTAACATGTTTGATTTTTTAAAAAATATTTTAAAATGTTAAAATTTACGATAAGTAAACAATTTTTTTTTTTAAAAAAAGAATATCGCGATTAATCGAGTTGTTGCTCCTGAACGTCAAGATAAGCCAGATGGGGTGGTTCGGGCATCTGGTAAGTATGAGGGCGGATCCAGGGGGGGTCAGGAGAGGGCGAAGCCCCCCGCCCCCTTTTGGTACACAAAAAAGGGAAGGGGACTAGTCCAGCTATCCTCTTGCAGAGCCAGCAAATGAACACCAAAAATGCCGGAAAATTACTCCCCTATTTTTCAAAATGCTCTGGGAGGGAATGCCCCGAGCCCCCTCGTGCTTGCTTTGTCAATGACCTCATGCACGCCTGAGTATAGCTCCCTCGCCAGTGAGGTGTTCCGTCCCACCGGGAGGAGACCGAGAAGCAGACCTTGGACCTGCTGGAGAGACTATGTCTCACAGCTGGACAGGGAACACCTCAGGATCCTTCCGGGTGAGCTGGAGGATGCAGCCGGGGTGAGAGAAGCCTGGATTTCCCATCTGGATAAATGGAATTAGACGGAACAGAAAAAATTCCATAATCTCCGTTCTATAGAGCACACCTGATTATAAGCCACACCCACTACATTTTTTAAAGAATAAGCCACACCTGTTTCTGGGCGGCAAGGTGGCACAGTGGGTAGAGCAGTGGCCTCACAACAAGAAGGTCGTGGGTTTAAGTCCCTTGAAACACTTGCCTTTCTGTGTGTAGTTTGCATGTTCTCCACATGTACAGTATGTGTGTGTTTTCTTTGGTTTACATGTTAGGCTGATTGGCTGCTCGGATGGTCGTGAGTGTGTCTGTGGCCCCGCCACAGACTGGCAACATGTTCGTGGTGTACCCACCTCTGGTCTTAAATTAGCCGGGATAGGCTCCTGTACCCCCCGTGACCTCATCAGGAGTAACCAGTTCAGCCGGCCAAAAAAAACAAGTTTAAATCGCGCAGTTGGAGCAGAAATATTGATAAATTCTTTGGATTCTGCGACAAATTATGCCACAGACAAACTTTAAAACACGGAACGAACTGGGGCGGGAGAAAGGTGGCATATATGAGGACCACAGGACAGGAGAGAGGGAATCCACCCGGGGCGATGTGGATTCTACACTCACCTATAGTCACCAGCTGTGGGTGGTGACCGAAAGAATGAGATCGCCGATCCAAGCAACAGAAATGATCTTACTCCACAAGGTGGCTGGGCTCTCACTCAGATTGGGTGAGGAGCTGTGCCATCCGGGACAAGCTTGGTGTCGAGCCAGATGGGGTGGTTCAAGCACCAAGTCAGGATGCCCCCCGAGCACCCCACTGGTGAGGTGTTTTGGGTGAGTCCCACCGGGAGGAGACCAACCGGGACGAGTGCAGCCAGGGCCGGGAGAAGCCTGGGCTTCCCGTCTGAGGCTGTTGCCCCCGCATGCAAGCATGGTGAGAGTAGGAACGTAGATCCTGGTTACCATGGTGAGGGTAGGAACATAGATCCTGGTTACCATGGTGAGGGTAGGAACGTAGATCCTGGTTACCATGGTGAGGGTAGGAACGTAGATCCTGGTTACCATGGTGAGGGTAGGAACGTAGATCCTGGTTACCATGGTGAGGGTAGGAACATAGATCCTGGTTGCCATGGTGAGGGAAAGAACCTGGATCCTGGTTACCATGGTGAGGGTAGGAACGTAGATCCTGGTTACCATTGTGAGGGTAGGAACATAGATCCTGGTTACCATGGTGAGGGTAGGAACGTAGATCCTGGTTACCATGGTGAGGGTAGGAACGTAGATCCTGGTTACCATGGTGAGGGTAGGAACGTAGATCCTGGTTACCATGGTGAGGGTAGGAACGTAGATCCTGGTTACCATGGTGAGGGTAGGAATGTGGAGCAGAGCCGCTGCTCCCCCAGGCTGAGAGAAGCCTATGGGGAGGACGGAGATGGGGTTCAGGCATCTGGTTAGGATGCATCCCTCACTGTTGAGGCATTTCGGGCGCATCTCTCCAGAAGAGACGCACAGGCAGAACCAGGACCTGCTCTGGAGCGCCTCGATGGTGAGTTGTTCTATCGCACTGGGAGGAGACCCAGAGGCAGAACCCAGACCTGCTGGAGAGACTATGTCTCACAGCTGGACAGGGAACACATCAGGATCCTTCCAGGTGAGCTGGAGGATACAGCTGGGGTGAGAAAAGCCTGGGCTTCCCATCTGAGGCTGTTGCCCCCGTGACCCGGACCTGGATGAGCAGAAGAAGACGGAATGGAACGATGTGGATCTATCAAGCACAGACTCCTTCTTATCCTGACTAAAACACAGTGGAAGTCGATGGAATTTCAGACAAACATCGACCTCCAATTTTGCCTTTTATTTGGTTAAATTGTGCTGAAAACACTTTAGAGGTGATTTTTTTTCTGTCTCATAACTTGTGAATGTCAACAGGGTCTCATTTAGTCCCCCGCTCCACCACCACCCCCTCCCTCTCTCCACCAAGCTCCTCGTCCCCCACTGATGATGATGATGTGCTGATTAGGAGCCTCTTAGACCAGCAGATTGCTTCTCCAGTCTCACATTCACATGCAGTGGAAAATTGATGCTGTCTCAGAGCCTCCACGCCCCTACTCACTCTGAATCCCCACCACACACACACACACACACACACACACACACACACACACACACATCTTCTCTCTCCCCACAGGCCCCCCTCCTGCTGTGCGTACCAGTCAGATTGACATTAGCAGGCTGTTGGGTGCCGTGCAGGTGCTGCAGCGGCAAATGAAACAGATTCTGTGATGCTAGCAGCCATGATGGGGGGAAGAGGGGTGGGAGCGGAGGATAAGGGGGTCGGATGGAGAGTTGAGGGGCTTGGGGGGCTGTAAGATGTCAGAATGCTCTGGGATCTACATTCCTACCCTCACCATGGTAACCAGGATCTACATTCCTACTACATTCCTACCTTCACCATGGTAACCAGGATCTACGTTCCTACCTTCACCATGGTAACCAGGATCTACGTTCCTACCTTCACCATGGTAACCAGGATCTACATTCCTACTACATTCCTACCTTCACCATGGTAACCAGGATCTACGTTCCTACCTTCACCATGGTAACCAGGATCTACGTTCCTACCCTACGCTCCTACCCTCACCATGGTAACCAGGATCTATGTTCCTACCCTCACCATGGTAACCAGGATCTACGTTCCTACCCTCACCATGGTAACCAGGATCTACCTTCCCACCTTCACCATGGTAACCAGGATCTAACTTCCTACCGTCACCATGGTAACCAGGATCTACGTTCCTACCCTCACCATGGTAACCAGGATCTACCTTCCCACCTTCACCATGGTAACCAGGATCTAACTTCCTACCCTCACCATGGTAACCAGGATCTACCTTCCTACCGTCACCATGGTAACCAGGATCTATGTTCCAACTCTCACCATGGTAACCAGGATCTACGTTCCTACTCTCACCATGATAACCAGGATCTACGTTCCTACTCTCACCATGGTAACCAGGATCTACGTTCCTACCCTCACCATGGTAACCAGGATCTAACTGAAACTGACATTTCTGCATGAGTTCATTGAGAAACGCTTCTTCAAATAAAGACACTGAGAAAAATAAATGAGATTTTTCTGTAGTGTGTGTGTGTGTGTGTGTGTGCTCTCATTCATCACCAGGAACTTAGAGGGGTCACCTTCAGTACATAGTTGTGTTTGTGGGAGTTGTAGTCCTTCCATTGTGTCCTCCATCATCACTGGAGCTATTCCAAAATGTCTCCCTCCTCCCACCCTCTCGATGTGGAGTGGTTGCCTTATTAAGTAGCGTCCAAAACCCACGGAGATCCATGAACAACACTCCTAAACTTTCAGTAAGGGACAACTCTGTTGAAATAAAACCCACTGTGTGTGTTCCCAAAACTATAAGCAGTAAAAAACAGGAGAGTTTTGACAGTTTTATTGGTGGTGTTTCTTCTTGAAGAAGCTGAAGTTTTATGTTTCCTTCGGGTGTTCGATCCACAAAATAAAATCCAAAGGGAACGTTTGTTTCTAAAAGACAGTGAACGGTGTACAAAGTGGAAACAAGCTGTACAGAACCGTTCAGTTTAGTGGGAATTCGAACGGGGCTGCAGGGCTGCCTTTTGGGAGATGTAGTCCTACATACAAACAGATGTAGTCCTTCCTGTTGGGAGATGTAGTCTTTAGTGTTGGGAGATGTAGTCCTTACTGTTGGGAGATGTAGTCCTTACTGTTAGGAGATGTAGTACTTCCTGTTGGGAGATGTAGTCCTTCTTGTTGGGAGATGTAGTCCTTACTGTTGGGAGATGTAGTCCTTAGTATTGGGAGATGTAGTCCTTACTGTTAGGAGATGTAGTCCTTACTGTTGGGAGATGTAGTCCTTAGTGTTGGGAGATGTAGTCCTTAGTGTTGGGAGGTGTAGTCCTTACTGTTGGGAGATGTAGTCCTTACTGTTGGGAGATGTAGTCCTTAGTGTTGGGAGGTGTAGTCCTTACTGTTGGGAGATGTAGTCCTTAGTGTTGGGAGATGTAGTCCTTAGTGTTGGGAGGTGTAGTCCTTAGTCTTGGGAGATGTAGTCCTTCCTGTTGGGAGATGTAGTCCTTAATGTTGGGATATGTAGTCCTTAGTGTTAGGAGATGTAGTCCTTACTGTTGGGAGATGTAGTCCTTAGTGTTGGGAGGTGTAGTCCTTAGTCTTGGGAGATGTAGTCCTTCCTGTTGGGAGATGTAGTCCTTAATGTTGGGAGATGTAGTCCTTACTGTTGGGAGATGTAGTCCTTAGTGTTGGGAGATGTAGTCCTTAGTGTTGGGAGGTGTAGTCCTTAGTCTTGGGAGATGTAGTCCTTCCTGTTGGGAGATGTAGTCCTTAATGTTGGGATATGTAGTCCTTAGTGTTAGGAGATGTAGTCCTTACTGTTGGGAGATGTAGTCCTTACTGTTGGGAGATGTAGTCCTTAGTGTTGGGAGGTGTAGTCCTTAGTGTTGGGAGATGTAGTCCTTACTGTTGGGAGATGTAGTCCTTAGTGTTAGGAGATGTAGTCCTTACTGTTAGTAGATGTAGTCCTTACTTATGGGAGATGTAGTCCTTAGTGTTGGGAGATGTAGTCCTTACTGTTGGGAGATGTAGTCCTTAGTGTTGGGAGATGTAGTCCTTAGTGTTGGGAGATGTAGTCCTTAGTGTTGGGAGGTGTAGTCCTTAGTGTTGGGAGATGTAGTCCTTACTGTTGGGAGATGTAGTCCTTAGTGTTGGGAGATGTAGTCCTTAGTGTTGGGAGGTGTAGTCCTTAGTGTTGGGAGATGTAGTCCTTAGTGTTGGGAGATGTAGTCCTTACTGTTGGGAGATGTAGTCCTTAGTGTTGGGAGATGTAGTCCTTAGTGTTGGGAGGTGTAGTCCTTAGTGTTAGTAGATGTAGTCCTTACTTATGGGAGATGTAGTCGTTAGTGTTGGGAGATGTAGTCCTTAGTGTTGGGAGATGTAGTCCTTAGTGTTGGGAGATGTAGTCGTTAGTGTTGGGGGATGTAGTCCTTAGTGTTGGGAGATGTAGTCCTTACTGTTGGGAGATGTAGTCCTTACTGTTGGGAGATGTAGTCCTTAGTGTTGGGAGATGTAGTCCTTAGTGTTGGGAGGTGTAGTCCTTACTGTTGGGAGATGTAGTCCTTACTGTTGGGAGATGTAGTTCTTCTTTTTGGAAGATGTAGTTCTTCCTGTTTGGAGATATGATTCCTCTTCAGGCACGTTATAATTAATCTACGTCCCGTCTTTTTCTGTTTTCACGCTGTCTGAATCTGTTTTGATTCCGTTTTAGAAGCAAAAAATGATTTCAGACGGATGATTTTTCTCAGTGAAGCTTTCCTAAAAGGTTTCTGACAACCTTTGACATCCTGGATTTAAATATTTAGCTGTGTTTAAATGTTTTAGCAGATGTTTTGTCAGTGACACTGACAGGCAGCTTCCAGGTCATAATAACCATTAAAAAAACACACATCTAGAACCTAAACGATGATTTTTCTGGTCCATCGTTGAAGGAAACACCGGAGTGTTGGATGGCATTTCTGTTTTTATATGCGAGGGCTTTATTAAAATGAGATTGGCCCTGTGTGATCTCATTTCTGTGGTGCAGAAGTGCATGTGTGGGTGCCAACACTAAAACTATATACGTTCTGTTTTAAAAGGAAAATGGACCAATATTCAGCTTCATTTTCTCTGCTCGCCTTTGAATGCTGTCATCATTTGACACACGTGTTGCTGAATTCGCAGCGTGGATGTGCTTTCATAATGAAAAAAAGAGAGTCGGCAGCAAATTGCACGTGCACCGTACAGGGATGCTGCATCAATCACAACACCTCATCTTCAGAACCTCACAGATAAAATCTGATTTATGCCCAGCAACAGATCACACGGCAGCCTTTTCCTCTCACACTCTGCTACTGCTGCAAATTGAAACATGAAAAACACAAGCCGAGTCGTTCTCTGTGATAAATCACACAGGAAAGCATCAGGATTCTGTTTGTTTTCCTCCAACAACCAACCTTTTATTTCTGTTCTTTCAAATCGTTTTGCTCGTTAAATAAGGATGAAGTGGGATATCGACAGGTGGATCGGTGCAGCGTCAGCAATAACGAGGATGCTGCGTCGGTCGTGGTAAAGAAAGAGCTGAGCCGAAAAGAAAAGGTCTTGATTTACAAGTCGATCTACGTTCCTACCCTCACCATGGTAACCAGGATCTACGTTCCTACCCTCACCATGGTAACCAGGATCTACGTTCCTACCCTCACCATGGTAACCAGGATCTACGTACCTACCCTCACCATGGTAACCAGGATCTACGTTCCTACCCTCACCATGGTAACCAGGATCTACGTACCTACCCTCACCATGGTAACCAGGATCTACGTTCCTACCCTCACTATGGTAACCAGGATCTACGTACCTACCCTCACCATGGTAACCAGAATCTACGTTGCTACCCTCACCTGGGTAACCAGGATCGACGTTCCTACCCTCACCATGGTAACCAGGATCTACATTCCTACCTTCACCATGGTAACCAGGATCTACGTTCCTACCTTCACCATGGTAACCAGGATCGACGTTCCTACCCTCACCATGGTAACCAGGATCTACATTCCTACCTTCACCATGGTAACCAGGATCTACATTCCTACCTTCACCATGGTAACCATGATCTACGTTCCTACCTTCACCATGGTAACCAGGATCGACGTTCCTACCCTCACCATGGTAACCAGGATCTACGCTCCTACCCTCACCATGGTAACCAGGATCTACATTCCTACCTTCACCATGGTAACCATGATCTACGTTCCTACCTTCACCATGGTAACCAGGATCTACGTTCCTACCCTCACCATGGTAACCAGGATCTACGTTCCTACCCTCACCATGGTAGCCAGGATCTACGTTCCCACCCTCATCATGGTGACCAGGATCTACGTTCCCACCCTCACCATGGTAACCAGGATCTACGTTCCTACCCTCACCATGGTAACCAGGATCTACGTTCCTACCCTCACCATGGTAACCAGGATCTACGTTCCTACCCTCACCATGGTAGCCAGGATCTACGTTCCCACCCTCATCATGGTGACCAGGATCTACGTTCCCACCCTCATCATGGTGACCAGGATCTACGTTCCCACCCTCACCATGGTAACCAGGATCTACGTTCCTACCCTCATCATGGTAACCACAATGTACGTTCATACCCTCACCATGGTAACCAGGATCTACGTTTCTACCCTCACCATGGTAACCAGGATCTACGTTCCTACCCTCATCATGGTAACCAGGATCTACGTTCCCAGCCTCACCATGGTGACCAGAATCTACGTCCCTACCCTCACCATGGTAACCAGGATCTACCTCCTTACCATCACCATGGTGACCAGGATCTACTTTCCTACCCTCACTTCACCCACGATGGTAGAGAAGACGGTCAGGGTTATATGTGATGGTAGAGAGGATGGTCAGGGTTATCCATGACGGTAGAGAGGTTGGTCAGGGTTATCCACGATGGTAGAGAGGATGGTCAGGGTTATCCATGATGGTAGAGAGGATGGTCAGGGTTATCCATGATGGTAGAGAGGATGGTCAGGGTTATCCATGATGGTAGAGAGGATGGTCAGGGTTATCCATGATGGTAGAGAGGATGGTCATGGTTATCCATGATGGTAGAGAGGATGGTCAGGGTTATCCATGATGGTAGAGAGGATGGTCATGGTTATCCATGATGGTAGAGAGGATGGTCAGGGTTATCCATGATGGTAGAGAGGATGGTCATGGTTATCCATGATGGTAGAGAGGATGGTCAGGGTTATCCATGATGGTAGAGAGGATGGTCAGGGTTATCCATGATGGTAGAGAGGATGGTCAGAGTTATCCATGATGGTAGAGAGGATGGTCAGGGTTATCCATGATGGTAGAGAGGATGGTCAGGGTTATCCATGATGGTAGAGAGGATGGTCAGGGTTATCCATGATGGTAGAGAGGATGGTCAGGGTTATCCGTGATGGTAGAGAGGATGGTCAGGGTTATCCATGATGGTAGAGAGGATGGTCAGGGTTATCCACGATGGTAGAGAGGATGGTCAGGGTTATCCATGATGGTAGAGAGGATGGTCAGGGTTATCCATGATGGTAGAGAGGATGGTCAGGGTTATCCGTGATGGTAGAGAGGATGGTCAGAGTTATCCATGATGGTAGAGAGGATGGTCAGGGTTATTCATGATGGTAGAGAGGTTGGTCAGGGTTATCCACGATGGTAGAGAGGATGGTCAGGGTTATCCATGATGGTAGAGAGGATGGTCAGGGTTATCCATGATGGTAGAGAGGATGGTCAGGGTTATCCATGATGGTAGAGAGGATGGTCAGGGTTATCCATGATGGTAGAGAGGATGGTCATGGTTATCCATGATGGTAGAGAGGATGGTCAGGGTTATCCATGATGGTAGAGAGGATGGTCATGGTTATCCATGATGGTAGAGAGGATGGTCATGGTTATCCATGATGGTAGAGAGGATGGTCAGGGTTATCCATGATGGTAGAGAGGATGGTCAGGGTTATCCATGATGGTAGAGAGGATGGTCAGAGTTATCCATGATGGTAGAGAGGATGGTCAGGGTTATCCATGATGGTAGAGAGGATGGTCAGGGTTATCCATGATGGTAGAGAGGATGGTCAGGGTTATCCATGATGGTAGAGAGGATGGTCAGGGTTATCCATGATGGTAGAGAGGATGGTCAGGGTTATCCGTGATGGTAGAGAGGATGGTCAGAGTTATCCATGATGGTAGAGAGGATGGTCAGGGTTATCCATGATGGTAGAGAGGATGGTCAGGGTTATCCATGATGGTAGAGAGGATGGTCAGGGTTATCCATGACGGTAGAGAGGATGGTCAGGGTTATCCATGATGGTAGAGAGGATGGTCAGGGTTATCCATCATGGTAGAGAGGATGGTCAGGGTTATCCATGATGGTAGAGAGGATGGTCAGAGTTATCCACGATGGTAGAGAGGATGGTCAGGGTTATCCATGATGGTAGAGAGGATGGTCAGGGTTATCCATGATGGTAGAGAGGATGGTCAGGGTTATCCATGATGGTAGAGAGGATGGTCAGGGTTATCCATGATGGTAGAGAGGATGGTCAGGGTTATCCATGACGGTAGAGAGGATGGTCAGGGTTATCCATGATGGTAGAGAGGATGGTCACGGTTATCCATGATGGTAGAGAGGATGGTCAGGGTTATCCATGATGGTAGAGAGGATGGTCAGAGTTATCCACGATGGTAGAGAGGATGGTCAGGGTTATCCATGATGGTAGAGAGGATGGTCAGGGTTATCCATGATCTTAGAGAGGATGGTCAGGGTTATCCATGATGGTAGAGAGGATGGTTAGGGTTATCCATGATGGTAGAGAGGATGGTCAGGGTTATCCATGATGGTAGAGAGGATGGTCAGGGTTATCTATGATGGTAGAGAGGATGGTCAGGGTTATCCATGATGGTAGAGAGGATGGTCAGGGTTATCCATGACGGTAGAGAGGATGGTCAGGGTTATCCATGATGGTAGAGAGGATGGTCAGGGTTATCCATGATGGTAGAGAGGATGGTCAGGGTTATCCACGATGGTAGAGAGGATGGTCAGGATTATCCATGATGGTAGAGAGGATGGTCAGGGTTATCCATGACGGTAGAGAGGATGGTCAGGGTTATCCATGATGGTAGAGAGGATGGTCAGGGTTATCCATGATGGTAGAGAGGATGGTCAGGGTTATCCATGATGGTAGAGAGGATGGTCAGGGTTATCCACGATGGTAGAGAGGATGGTCAGGATTATCCATGATGGTAGAGAGGATGGTCAGGGTTATCCATGACGGTAGAGAGGATGGTCAGGGTTATCCATTATGGTAGAGAGGATGGTCAGGGTTATCCATGATGGTAGAGAGGACTGTTTCCAATAAAGCGTGAATGTGAAAGAAAGAATCAGTCCAAATTGGGCTGTTAAACAGTATTGGATTGGCCAGAGAATATTAATGTTATCTGAATATAATAGCTGGCTGGCTCAGGGGACGTCTCACTTGGGAATTCCGCCCTGAATCGGCGTTATAATTGGTTCCTCCGGTCTCACTTTGATGTAAATAACATTAACAGTTTTCTGGTCCTCCTTCATTGATCCTCCTGCAGAATTTTACCCTAAAGCAGCTGGAAATGAAACGTCTGAAAGTGAGGATGTGAAGAATGCATTTCATTCACCTGAAAGATGCCACCTCATTGGGATTGACTGCGTCCCCTCTTTGACGCCCCTCCGGCAGTGATTTCTGTACTCAGACCTTAACATGCATGTGCATCATGTTGAAGAGTGGAGCGGTTCCGTTTCAGCCGACTTGTGACGCTTCATCACTGCGTCCTTTAAAGATGCGATTTCCATAAATCTTCTGAGCTTCAGACTTTTTGCGGTGATTTTTATGTTCCTTTGTGGCTCCACGTGACCGTCCACACGACAATTTAACACCTTGTTCTTTCATCGGGCACCAAGAAAAAAAGAGTCTCTTATTAAGTGTTGATGTTAAAGTTGAAAATAATGTAGAAAGGGCTGCACGTTGGCCTTGCAGCAAGAAGGTCAGGGTTAAAATCCAGGATCTACGTTCCTACCCTCACCATGGTAACCAGGATCTATGTTCCTACCCTCACCTTGGTAACCAGGATCTATGTTCCTACCCTCACCATGGTAACCAGGATCTACGTTCCTACCCTCACCATGGTAACCAGGATCTACATTCCTACCCTCACCATGGTAACCAGGATCTATGTTCCTACCCTCACCTTGGTAACCAGGATCTATGTTCCTACCCTCACCATGGTAACCAGGATCTACGTTCCTACCCTCACCATGGTAACCAGGATCTATGTTCCTACCCTCACCTTGGTAACCAGGATCTATGTTCCTACCCTCACCATGGTAACCAGGATCTATGTTCCTACCCTCACCTTGGTAACCAGGATCTACGTTCCTACCCTCACCTTGGTAACCAGGATCTATGTTCCTACCCTCACCATGGTAACCAGGATCTATGTTCCTACCCTCACCATGGTAACTAGGATCTATGTTCCTACCTTCACCATGGTAACTAGGATCTATGTTCCTACCCTCATCATGGTAACTAGGATCTATGTTCCTACCCTCACCATGGTAACCAGGATCTACGTTCCTACCCTCACCATGGTAACTAGGATCTATGTTCCTACCCTCACCATGGTAACCAGGATCTACGTACCTACTCCCACCATGGTAACCAGGATCTACGTTCCTACCCTCACCATGTTAACCAGGATCTCCGTTCCTACCCTCACCATGGTAACCAGGATCTACGTTCCTACCCTCACCATGGTAACCAGGATCTACGTTCCTACCCTCACCATGGTAACCAGGATCTACGTTCCTACCCTCACCATGGTAACCAGGATCTACGTTCCTACCCTCACCATGGTAACCAGGAACTACGTTCCTACTCTCACCATGGTAACCAGGATCTACGTTCCTACCCTCACCATTTTAACCAGGAACTACGTTCCTACCCTCACCATGGTAACCAGGAACTACGTTCCTACTCTCACCATGGTAACCAGGATCTACGTTCCTACTCTCACCATGGTAACCAGGAACTACGTTCCTACTCTCACCATGGTAACCAGGAACTACGTTCCTACTCTCACCATGGTAACCAGGATCTACGTTCCTACTCTCACCATTTTAACCAGGAACTACGTTCCTACCCTCACCATGGTAACCAGGAACTACGTTCCTACCCTCACCATTTTAACCAGGAACTACGTTCCTACCCTCACCATGGTAACCAGGAACTACGTTCCTACTCTCACCATGGTAACCAGGATCTACGTTCCTACTCTCACCATGGTAACCAGTGGAGATGGTGACCGAGAGAATGAGATCTCAGATGCAAGTGGCCGAAATGAGCGTCCTCCGCAGGGTGGCTGGGCTCTCTCTCAGAGATCGGGTGAGGAGTTCTGCCATCCTGGAGGAGCTGCTACTCCTCCAGGTCGAGAGACACCTGCTGGAGAGACTATGTCTCACAGCTGGACAGGGAACACCTCAGGATCCTTCCTGGTGAGCTGGAGGAAGAAGCCGAGGTGAGGGAAGCCTGTGTTTCTCGTCCGAGGCTAAGTGGAAGATGATAGAACGGAACGGAGAGGAAATCAGAGAAAACCCACACAGACATGGATAGAATATGCAAACTCCACACAGAAAGTCTCCAAGTCTCATCCCCACCTGGGATTCAAACCCTGACCTTCTTGCTGTGAGGCCACTGTTTTTCTTCCCCTTAAAACACATTTTTATGTGTTTTTTTTTTTTTTGGTAATTTAATTGTTTGAAACCCATTGAGACACATTTGGGTTTTTTTATTGTAAAAATAAAATAGAATAGAATCTCTCGTATTTTCTCACCGTGGAACCAGGAGTGTGTGTGTGGAATCTGGGCGTAGAAGGTGGAATAATCAATGTTTACCACGCTGTGCCGCAGCGTTGAGTTTTCTTACTGAAGCAATCAATTCTGCTAATCAATTATCCCGACAGCCTTCTTCTCAGAGCTCCATAAATCACTGACAGGTGGTATCACTGCAAACAAAGACCAGCTAAGCTGCACAAGAAGCTTCAGGAAGCAGCTCTTTGATCATTTCCCATCCCCGGCTGATAAAACGCATGTTTGTCTTTCATGTTCGGCTGTTTGAAGGTAATTAAAGCAGCTTTTTACTTGCAAAGCAAAATAATTTATGGCCTGTAAAAGTTCTTTGCCCTGATTTTTTGCCCGATCGCATCTGCCAGCCTTCCAACCTTGGCACGGCGTATCATTGCATTCTAAAAGGCCCTGAGCAGCGTAGAGATTAGAGGGAATGAACAGAGATAAAGATGCCACAGGTCTCTTTAGATTACACACAACGTTTCAACACGTGACGTCTTCCCTGCAGGGACGCATGTTCTCACATGTTTACATCTACATTTTAATCACATTCTATTGGCTGACGTTCATTAAAGCTTCACGTTCAGAACCAATGACACAGCTGGAAACACCTCCAAGTGGAACAAGAGAAATCACTGACAAAGCAGCAAACAATACGCCGTAAAAATCAGGACCTTGATCAGTGTGAAAAATCAGTTGGTGAGTAACTGTGAGCAGTTTAGTTGGAATCCTTTAGAGGCATTCAAACGTAAAGGGATCCATAAACGAATGCCAACAGGAGGCGCTTATCCAGGGCTGGGTCGCAGGGGTAACAGCCTCAGACGGGAAGCCCTGGCTTCTCTCGCTTCAGCTGCATCCTCCAGCTCACCTGGGAGGATCCTGAGGGCTCCCTGTGTCTTTAGGAACGAGCGAAGGGTCTTTAGGAACGAGTGGAGCGTCTTTAGGAACGAGCGAAGGGTCTTTAGGAACGAGTGGAGCGTCTTTAGGAACGAGTGGAGCGTCTTTAGGAACGAGTGGAGCGTCTTTAGGAACGAGTGGAGCGTCTTTAGGAACGAGTGGAGCGTCTTTAGAAACGAGTGGAGCGTCTTTAGGAACGAGTGGAGCGTCTTTAGAAACGAGTGGAGCGTCTTTAGGAACGAGTGGAGCGTCTTTAGAAACGAGTGGAGCGTCTTTAGGAACGAGTGGAGCGTATTTAGGAACGATCGAAGCGTCTTTAGGAACGAGTGGAGCGTATTTAGGGACGAGCGAAGCGTCCTCAGGGAGGCCCACCCATCAACGCCCTTCAACCCCGTCCATGCCTACCCAATCCCAACACACTCTCCAGATCTACCACCCTTAACCCAGATTCCCTTAATATCCCCAACATACCCACTACCCGCCCTCTCCCCCTCAACCGTCTCCACCTCCCCACAATGCCCACACTTCCCATCCAGGTGCCTTCCCACCACCTTAAGAGAGCCATTTAGCCCTGTGTGCCCCATCCACAACCGACTAACCACCACCTGTGCCCTCCTCCTCCCTGTCGTTAAAACAGCACCCTCCTCTACCATCCTCTGAACACTATACAGATCCCAGCCCGTACGCCCCTATTCCCACATCTTCATCACCCCCGCCCAAACAAGCGCCTTCGCCTCACCACTAGACAGGAGCCACCAGGATCTACATTCCTACCCTCACCATGGTAACCAGGATCTACGTTCCTACCCTCACCATGGTAACCAGGATCTACGTTCCTACCCTCACCATGGTAACCAGGATCTACGTTCCTACCCTCACCATGGTAACCAGGATCTACGTTCCTGCCCTCACCATGGTAACCAGGATCTACGTTCCTACCCTCACCATGGTAACCAGGATCTACGTTCCTACCCTCACCATGGTAACCAGGATCTACGTTCCTACCCTCACCATGGTAACCAGGATCTACGTTCCTACCCTCACCATGGTAACCAGGACCTACGTTCCTACGTTCCTGGAGGGTGGAGAGATGGAGCTCTCCATCTCCCTACCCTCCACCGACCTCTTCGCCACCCTATCCACCTGTTCATTCCCACATGACCTGGAACCCACATAAACACAAACTCCCCTCTCCTGCTTCTCCCTTTACCCCACCCCCCAACTTATCAACTCCTCAGGGACTGCATCACTTCTTAGTAGCAGGTGAAGTAGATTAAACCCTACACAAACCAGGGTCTGTACCCCCTACCCTTACCCTAACCCCTGGCTTTCTATCTCATTCATTGTTCTCTATTGTGTGTTCATTTAGAATTACACTGCTAGTTGGTACAATAAAATTCACATGTTGTCCACCTCTCTCCCTCCTCTCTAGGAGAGAGCTCTGTTTCAGACACCTGATGGATACTCTGGGTTCCTGTCCTGGGCATGGCCAGACCGAGGAGACCTCCACCCTTCATCATCCCCGCTCCATCAGGATGAGATCCATCTACTCATCCCCGTCCTGAGCATCATCGGGCTGAGGAATCTCCTTTGCTGCTTAACCATCCCATTTTCATCAGGATGAAATCCAGAAACAGCTAATGTTTAAACGAGTCTTAGACACATTGGATGCTCATCCCAGGGGAGGGATCTCTCTTTCATGTGGATCCCCACGAGGTTTCTCATTTTTTCCCCACACCGTTTTTCCTCACCGTGAAGGAGAGTCTAAGGGCAGAAATATGCTAATATTGTGTTTATACATTCCTCTTTTTCTTGTTTTTCTTCCTTCTGAATCTTCAACGTGAAGCCCATTGAGACAAAAATTCTGTGATTTTGGGCTAAAAAATAAAATTGAATTGACTTCATCTTGGGACAGGGTCCTGCCCAAAATGGAGGAGTTTAAGTATCTCGGGGTCTTGTTCACGAGTGGAGGAAGGATGGAATGGGAGATCAACAGGCGGATCGGTGCGGCATCAGCAATAACTAGGACGCTGCATCGGTCCGTCGTGGTGAAGAGAGAGCTGAGCCGAAAAGCAAAGCTCTCGATTTACAAGTCGATCTACGTTCCTACCCTCACCATGGTAACCAGGATCTACGTTCCTACCCTCACCATGGTAACCAGGATCTACGTTCCTACCCTCACCATGGTAACCAGGACCTACGTTCCTACCCTCACCATGGTAACCAGGACCTACGTTCCTACCCTCACCATGGTAACCAGGATCTACATTCCTACCCTCACCATGGTAACCAGGATCTACGTTCCTACCCTCACCATGGTAACCAGGATCTACATTCCTACCCTCACCATGGTAACCAGGATCTACGTTCCTACCCTCACCATGGTAACCAGGATCTACGTTCCTACCCTCACCATGGTAACCAGGATCTACGTTCCTACCCTCACCGTGGTAACTAGGATCTACGTTCCCACCCTCACCATGGTAACCAGGATCTACGTTCCTACCCTCACCATGGTAACTAGGATCTACGTTCCTACCCTCACCATGGTAACCAGGATCTACGTTCCTACCCTCACCATGGTAACCAGGATCTACGTTCCTACCCTCACCATGGTAACCAGGATCTACGTTCCTACCCTCACCATGGTAACCAGGATCTACGTTCCCACCCTCACCATGGTAACTAGGATCTACGTTCCTACCCTCACCATGGTAACCAGGATCTACATTCCTACCCTCACCATGGTAACCAGCTGTGGGTGGTGACCGAAAGAATGAGATCGTGGGTACAAGCGGCCGAAATGAGCTTCCTCCACAGGGTGGCCGGGCTCTCACTCAGAGATCGGGTGAGGAGCTCTGCCATCCGGGAGGAGCTCGGTGTCGAGCCGCTCCTCCTCCAGGTCGAGAGGAGCCAGATGGGGTGGTTCGGGCATCTGGTCAGGATGCCCCCCGAGCGCCTCGCAGGCGAGGTGTTTCTGGCACGTCCCACCGGGAGGAGACCAAGGGGCAGACCCTGGACCCGCTGGAGAGACTATGTCTCACAGCTGGCCGGGGAACGACTTGGGATCCTTCCAGGTGAGCTGGAGGATGCAGCCGGCTTGAGGCTGTTGCCCCCGCGACCCGACCCTGGAACAAGCGGAAGATGACGGAACGAACTTAAACTATTAACATGTTTAAAACATGCAGAATAAAACAATAAAAACGTGCAATAAAAAACTCCACCTGCTAAATGTGGATAAAAAGTACTTCTTAAAACAATCATGATGTAAAACAGCAGCCATGCTGATGATCATAGAGTCCAGTGTGAGGTGTCTTAAGTCTCTTTCCAGCTTCCCCAACATTATTAAGACAAGGACTAACAACGGTCGTGCCAAGCCATGGTCATGGATATTAGCAGCCAATTGGTGCACTAACTTGCCCAGTGTGTGTGTGCTGTGAGAGACATCTCAGAGGTCTTTGATTCCTATCCTCTTCCCAAGCTCCATGTGAAGCTGCATTACTGTGTCAGCTGTGCCATCCACAGCAAGGTGGTGAGGAACCGTCCCCGTGAGGCCAGGAAAGATCGTACTCCACCTCCAAGATTTAGGCCCATTGCTGGTGCACCAAGAGCTCCTCCAAAACCCATGTAGAGAAGAAAGTGAAGATGCTGTACACTTGAAAAAAGTAAAGCAGAAGAAGTCCGGATGTTCTGTAGTGGGTCAGAGCCTGCTCAGAGAGGAGCTGAAGAGCCGGACTACCTGAGAGCAGGACAGGGACAGCAGCCTGGCACTGAAGGAGCTCCTCTGCCTGGTGATGGTCTGGACATTGTCTCTGATGGACTGTATCTTGCTGAGGATCCTCTTCTCGGTAGATGTTGAAGGATCCCAGCCTCCTCAGGCAGTAGAGTCTTCTCTGTAAATAGAGACAAGTCAGCCTGGACTTTTTGAGGAAAACCAACTTAAAATGAGAGATTAAAAAGCTGTGAGGCGTTTACTGACTCACCGTAAAGTGAAGTATTGATTTTTATCAAACAACAATAAAGAGGTTTGTAAAGTTTGTCCATGCGTCTAGCAGCACAGACGGAGTTCTTCATGTTAAAGTTTTATTATCTTATATAATCTGGTGTCTACACTCGGCGGGCCCTCATCCCACAACAGTTTAAAGCAACACAGTCAACAAAGCAAGTCATCATTTTCATTAGAGAAGCCACTCGAGCTAATCGCTGAGTGTCCCGGTGACATCATAGCGGAGTGTTAGAGATTAGGAAGCTCCGGCAGACGTTGGCCGATGATAGAGGTCATTTTTGTTATTAAGAACGCGCAGCTAGAGCTTTTTATTCTGGCAGCAAACACGACTGCTTCATAAAACTGATTCAGAGCCGACGGGCGATCACGTCCTTTAAGTCCATTAAACATTTAGCATTAAACAGGCTCAGTCGTTGTCCTTTGGACCCAGATTGAACAGGCTGAGCACATTTCAGGCTGACATATATTTTGCTGGCAGGCAGTAAAACGGAGTGGATGGATTTCATCTTGTGAACCTGCGCGGGTCCAAAGAAACATCTGAACCTGCCGGAGGCGAACAGTCTGCAACAGAGATTCTGTTAGGTGTTTAATGAGGTAAAATATTCACTGGTATTTCAGGGTGGGCAAAAAAAAAACATTTCACACTTTACCATGGTGAGGGTAGGAACGTAGATCCTGGTTACCATGGTGAGGGTAGGAACGTAGATCATGGTTACCATGGTGAGGGTAGGAACGTAGATCATGGTTACCATGGTGAGGGTAGGAACGTAGATCCTGGTTACCATGGTGAGGGTAGGAACGTAGATCCTGATTACCATGGTGAGGGTAGGAACGTAGATCCTGGTTACCATGGTGAGGGTAGGAACGTAGATCCTGGTTAACATGGTGAGGGTAGGAACGTAGATCCTGGGACGGTAGGAACCAGGGTATAGGGTAGGAACGTAGATCCTGGTTACCATGGTGAGGGTAGGAACGTAGATCCTGGTTACCATGGTGAGGGTAGGAACGTAGATCCTGGTTACCATGGTGAGGGTAGGAACGTAGATCCTGGTTACCATGGTGAGGGTGGGAACGTAGATCCTGGTTACCATTGTGAGGGTAGGAACATGATCCTGGTTACCATGGTGAGGGTAGGAACGTAGATCCTGGTTACCATGGTGAGGGTAGGAACATAGATCCTGGTTACCATGGTGAGGGTAGGAACGTAGATCCTGGTTACCATGGTGAGGGTGGGAACGTAGATCCTGGTTACCATGGTGAGGGTGGGAACGTAGATCCTGGTTACCATGGTGAGGGTAGGAACGTAGATCCTGATTACCATGGTGAGGGTAGGAACGTAGATCCTGGTTACCATGGTGAGGGTAGGAACGTAGATCCTGGTTAACATGGTGAGGGTAGGAACGTAGATCCTGGGACGGTAGGAACCAGGGTATAGGGTAGGAACGTAGATCCTGGTTACCATGGTGAGGGTAGGAACGTAGATCCTGGTTACCATGGTGAGGGTAGGAACGTAGATCCTGGTTACCATGGTGAGGGTAGTAATGTAGACCCTGGTTACCACGGTGAGGGTAGGAACGTAGATCCTGGTTACCATGGTGAGGGTAGGAACGTAGATCCTGGTTACCATGGTGAGGGTGGGAACGTAGATCCTGGTTACCATTGTGAGGGTAGGAACATGATCCTGGTTACCATGGTGAGGGTAGGAACGTAGATCCTGGTTACCATGGTGAGGGTAGGAACATAGATCCTGGTTACCATGGTGAGGGTAGGAACGTAGATCCTGGTTACCATGGTGAGGGTGGGAACGTAGATCCTGGTTACCATGGTGAGGGTGGGAACGTAGATCCTGGTTACCATGGTGAGGGTAGGAACGTAGATCCTGGTTACCATGGTGAGGGTAGGAACGTAGATCCTGGTTACCATGGTGAGGGTAGGAACGTAGATCCTGGTTAACATGGTGAGGGTAGGAACGTAGATCCTGGGACGGTAGGAACCAGGGTATAGGGTAGGAACGTAGATCCTGGTTACCATGGTGAGGGTAGGAACGTAGCTCCTGGTTACCATGGTGAGGGTAGGAATGTAGACCCTGGTTACCACGGTGAGGGTAGGAACGTAGATCCTGGTTACCATGGTGAGGGTAGGAACGTAGATCCTGGTTACCATGGTGAGGGTGGGAACGTAGATCCTGGTTACCATGGTGAGGGTGGGAACGTAGATCCTGGTTACCATGGTGAGGGTAGGAACGTAGATCCTGGTTACCATGGTGAGGGTAGGAACGTAGATCCTGGTTACCATGGTGAATGTAGGAATGTAGATCCTGGTTACCATGGTGAGGGTATGCACATGGATCATAGGAACATAGGACAAGCAGTGTGGGTGCTCCCTGCCTCGTCCACATTCTGTAAGTAGAGGCGTACTAACTCCGTCACCGGCTGCTTGTTCTTCTTGTTCAGGGCTAATAAGCAGGATAATCATGGTGAGTTTTTTCACGGCCTGTTTGTCAGACAAATGGCATTCAGGTCAGAGCTCTGCAGAAACGACGTGTCCTCATCCGGTAGCCTGTTTAAAAGAAGAATGAGAAGCTTTTGTGAAAACAGAAGTTTTATTCTGTAAGCACTCAAGGACACGCTGGCCATCTGGAGGTGTGGAGGACCTTTGTTCCTGTGGATCCTGCAGCAGCATCTGAATGAGCATTGTTCTGTTCTAACTCAGCACAAAGGTCGTCCATTTCCAACCTCGCTGGAGTCCCAGTTTTCAGCAAAAAATAGACGACAAGAAAATTCCGTGTCAGACTGAAGCTGTTCGGCAGGGTTTGACTTGTTAATCTTCACATGAGGACTTTATCAGCTCAGATAAAAATGTCTCCTGTGATCTGCGGTGAAGTGTCAGGTGGAACCGACACTGAGAACCTCGACAAAGAGGCGTCGTAACGAGGTTTTTTGAAGACTAGCGTCGTGTAGGCGCGCGGAGTGATGGACGGATGTTCTGCACCAAACGCTCTGTCATCACGACGAGCCGGTGGGACGCTGCTTTGATGCCCCCGGTGATGCAAACAGATCAGTTCTGACGGCTTTCCCAAGAAGACGTCGAGCTGGATGATGGACTTGTTAATTTGTTTTGACGTGGATGATCTGAGACGACGGAGCGGGAAATAAAAACTGCTGCTTTCGCTCGTCTGAAAAACCTCTGCTTTTCACTTTGGGAAACTTCAGAGGGGCAGGGTACACCCCGAACAGGTTGTCAGTCTGTTGTGGAGCCACACACACTCATTCCAAGCAGCCAATCAGCCTAACATGTAGGTTTTTGGAGGAAACCAGAGAAAACACACACATACACAGGTAGAACATGCAAACTACACACACCTGTTCTCGCTCTTATGTGACCCCAGTAGAGGTAGGCGGTTCAGAAGATGACGTGGTGATGGTTGGTCTGGATCTGGTGTGTGATTGGTTGGTGATGGTCAGTTTGGATCTGGAGTGTGATTGGTTGGTGATGGACAGTCTGGATCTGGTCTGTGATTGGTTGGTGATGATCGGTCTGGATCTGGTGTGTGATTGGTTGGTGATGATCAGTCTGGATCTGGTGTGTGATTGGTTGGTGATGATCAGTCTGGATCTGGTGTGTGATTGGTTGGTGATGGTCAGTTTGGATCTGGAGTGTGATTGGTTGGTGATGGTCAGTTTGGATCTGGAGTGTGATTGGTTGGTGATGATCAGTCTGGATCTGGTCTGTGATTGGTTGGTGATGGACAGTCTGGATCTGGTCTGTGATCGGTTGGTGATGATCAGTCTGGATCTGGTGTGTGATTGGTTGGTGATGATCAGTCTGGATCTGGTCTGTGATTGGTTGGTGATGGTCAGTCTGGATCTGGTTTGTGATTGGTTGGTGATGGTCAGTCTGGATCTGGTGTGTGTGTGTGTGTGTGTGTGTGTGTGCGTGTGTGAATCTGCGTCTTTTCTTTGCCACACCTCGGTTGTTACCCCGGATGAAACCCGGGACTCTCCTGCAGGTCACCAGTAGATAAATAAGAGCTGAACTAGAAGCTTGTGAGTGACTCAGTCTGGACGTGGTGCCGTGAGGCCAAGCGAGCTCTTTGTGCCACTTCACGACGCGTCCCACTGAGTGGATGTGACTCCGTGCACACCGAAGCCAAACGCTGCTCGCTGGGCTTTTTGTCCCAGCTTCTGAACCCAGGTGGAGAGGCTGACACGCCGTCGTGTCGTACACCTTCACGTCTTCTTCTCCGTTTCCCGCAGATGAAAACTAGCACATCGTAACGCTCCAAAGAACAAAAACTCATCATAAAAAACCTGGAACTGTTTCTGGATTTTAACATTTTATCCTCAAATTGAATTTTTCTGCTTTTTGGACACCAATGAAGAGTTTGATGAGGGAGACATTTTTTATCTCCACTAATTACCGCCACAGATTAGCTTCATTAAACCCAGATTACTGATAATTAAAGGTTATTCCGCCAAAAAAAGTCAAAAATCGGTCCTTTTTTACATAAAAGCCAATCAGAAACAAGAAAAAAAGGTAGTTATTATGGATTTTTTTTTTTATTTGACTTCTTTGTTTTTCGAAGCAGCTTGTGTCTCATTTATTCCCGTCGTCCTCCTCCACCTTCCTGTTGTTCCAATTTCCTCTTTCCTTGTCTCCAATTTTCTTCACATTCTCTCTTGAAATGTCAAGCAGCAGCTGCCAGCTCGCCATCGCAGCCGGGGCTCATAAATCTGTGCTAATTCTGCACCTCTCCTCTATGCTGCATAAATCTCCTCACACAGATGAGCAGGGAGAAACCGCTGGGAACCACCCGAACCCCAGCAGAGAGGAATCCACAGACACTCACACACAAGTTTAATTCAGTTAGGTAGAATTTTTATAATGTATAGTTTAGAAAAATTGACTTTCATGACGTTTCTATCGTGTTTAAACATTTCAAGTATTTATTTTATTCATTTATGGTTAAATGAAGAAGGTGAAAGATTTTAAGTACCTAGAATCAATGGAGAGTGTGGAAAAGAGGTGAAGAAGCGTGTGCAGGCAATGCTGATTGGTCTAGAGACAGTGGCACTGAGAAAAAGACAGGAAACAGAGATGGAGGTAGCAGAGATGAAGATGCTGAGGATCTTAGAGGAACATAGATCCTGGTTACCATGGTGAGGTTAGGAACGTAGATCCTGGTTACCACGGTGAGGGTAGGAATGTAGATCCTGGTTACCATGGTGAGGGTCGGAACGTAGAACCTGGTTACCATGGTGAGGGTCGGAACGTAGATCCCGGTTACCATGGTGAGGGTAGGAATGTAGATCCTGGTTACCATGGTGAGGGTAGGAACGTAGATCCCGGTTACCATGGTGAGGGTAGGAACGTAGATCCTGGTTACCATGGTGAGGGTTGGAACGTAGATCCTGGTTACCATGGTGAGGGTAGGAATGTAGATTCTGGTTACCATGGTGAGGTTAGGAACGTAGATCCTGGTTACCATGGTGAGGGTTGGAACGTAGATCCTGGTTACCATGGTGAGGGTTGGAACGTAGATCCTGGTTACCATGGTGAGGGTCGGAACGTGGATCCTGGTTACCATGGTGAGGGTAGGAACATAGATCCTGGTTACCATGGTGAGGGTAGGAACGTAGATTCTGGTTACTGGTTGTCGACATAAACTAAAAGCTTCCAGTTCGTTCGTTCAATCACCAGAACATCGTTTAAATGATGAACCCATAAAGCAGCTGAAATGTGGCTTTTTTTTGTGTAAAGTTCGATCCATAAAAAGAAACACGGTGAAGGTTTAATAAGGTTAATAGAATAATGAACCAACGAACAGACATCATGTTAATATATGCACGATTACCACCATTACTCATCAAGGTCTCGCCGTGCTGCCATGTTTCCCCACCCTTTCCTCTTCTCTCCAGCTGATGGGAGTGATGTGGGATGCAGACATACTGGGTAAGGGGGTAAAATATGACTGACATCCTGAAGCCACCTGCTCCTCCTCCCTCATGCGGCGCCGTATTTCACGAAGCGGTGCCACATCTCCTGCACCAGACTCTGTAAATCTCTGAGTGTTTTTACTGGTGAAACTCTTAGTCATAGCTTATCTTTAGGTAGGGATGTGGAGGCATGTTGTAAAGACCTCGTTATGAACCGGTGGAGTTTGGAGATGTGGAGCTACGGGCACGTACTGTACACAAAGTAAACACGGTGGCTGTGCAGGGTGCAAGTCAGCGCGGGGAGTAAGGAAGATATCAGCGGCAGTAATCTAATTATCCTGGCACAGAGTGAAGGGCACATAAGGGATTACGAGGGTTAAGTACTGCATTCCATTAGTGGTTTGACACTTATCACCTCAGTTCGTTATCTATAATTATCCCAGCAAGCCACGGAAAGGACCGGCCAATACCGACAAGAAGAAACCAGAACACTGCTTTTTAATTTGCTGGTTTTAGTTTGTGAGATAAAAACTCTGTCGAGTGGAGGACGGATGGAGCGGGAGATCGACAGGCGGATCGGTGCGGCGTCAGTAATAACAAGGACGCTTCATTGGTCCATCGTGGTAAAGAGAGAGCTGAGCCGAAACGCAAAGCTCTCAATTTACAAGTCGATCTACGTTCCTACCCTCACCATGGTAACCAGGATCTACGTTCCAACCCTCACCATGGTAACCAGGATCTATGTTCCTACCCTCATCGTGGTAACCAGGATCTATGTTCCTACCCTCATCGTGGTAACCAGGATCTATGTTCCTACCCTCACCATGATAACCAGGATCTACGTTCCTATCCTCACCATGGTAACCAGAATCTACGATCCTACCCTCACCATGGTAACCAGGATCTACGTTCCTACCCTCACCATGGTAACCAGGATCTATGTTCCTACCCTCACCGTGGTAACCAGGATCTATGTTCCTACCCTCACCATGGTAACCAGGATCTATGTTCCTACCCTCACCATGGTAACCAGGATCTATGTTCCTACCCTCACCATGGTAACCAGGATCTACGTTCCTACCCTCACCATGGTAACCAGGATCTACGTTCCTAACCTCACCATGGTAACCATGATAACCAGGATCTACGTTCCTACCCTCACCATGGTAACCAGGATCTATGTTCCTACCCTCACCATGGTAACCAGGATCTACGTTCCTACCCTCACCATGGTAACCAGGATCTACGTTCCTACCCTCACCATGGTAACCAGGATCTACGTTCTTACCCTCACCTATGGCTACCAGTTGTGGGTAATGACCGAAAGAATGAGATCGAAATGAACTTCCTCTGCAGGGTGGCTGGGCTCTCACTCAGAGATCGGGTGAGGAGCTCTGGCATCCAGGAGGAGCTCGGTGTTGAGCCAGTCCTCCTCCAGGTCGAGAGAAGCCAGATGGGGTGGTTCGGGCATCTGGGCAATATGCCCATGAGCACCTCATTGGTGAGGTGTTTCGGGCACGTCCCACCGGGAGGAGACCGAGAGGCAGACCCCAGACCTGCTGGAGAGACTATGTCTCACAGCTGGACAGAGAACAGCTCAGGATCCTTCCGGGTGAGCTGGAGGATGCAGCTGGGGTGAGAGAAGCCCAGGCTTCCCGTCTGAGGCTGTTGCCCCCGCGACCTGGCCCAGGAAAAGCAGAAGACTACGGAACAGAATGGCGTTAATGAGATAGCTTTATTTACTCTTAAAGCAAGACAAACAGGAGATCAGGATAAAGCCAAATAGTCCTCGAGGTTTTATCTGTACATGGTTAAACGTTCACGAGGACGCAGCGGGAATAAAAAAAAAAAATCTCTGGTAATTTATTCTGCAGCAATGTAAACACCCGCTGGGCAGAATGTCATCAGATGGGAGGTGATGTTGGCACAAGCCTGCAGAAACAGACTTCCCAACGGGTGGAAAAACTGAACCAACAACCTGTAGCTACCGAGGAACTCCTGTCAATAAAAAACAACCACCAGGGATCCTGAAATGTTTAACCTAGATAGTGTTTTTAAACCATTCCATTCCGGTCATTCCGTCATCTTCCGGTTTTCTGGGGCAGGGTTGTGAGGGCAACAGCCTCAGACGGGAAGCCCAGGTTTGTCTCGCCTGATCTGCATCCTCCAGCTCACCCAGAAGGATCCTGAGGTGTTTCCTGCCCAGTTGTGAGCATAGTCTCTCCAGCAGGTCTGGGGTCTGCTTCTTGGTCTCCTCCTGGTAATATGTGCCCAAAACACCTCACCAACGAGGCGCTCAGGGGCACTCTGACCAGACGGCTGAACCACCCCATCTGGCTCCTCTTGACCTGGAGGAGGAGCGGCTCGACATCGATCTCCTCCCCGATGGCAGAGCTCCTCACCCGATCTCTGAGTGAGAGCCCAGCCACCCTGCAGAGGAAGCTCATTTCAGCCGCTTGTATTCGCAATCTCATTCTTTTGGTCACCACCCACAGTTGGTTACCATGGTGAGGGTAGGAACGTAGATCCTGGTTACCACGGTGAGGGTAGGAACGTAGATCCTTGTTACCATGGTGAGGGTGGGAACGTAGATCCTGGTTACCATGGTGAGGGTAGGAACGTAGATCCTGGTTACCATGGTGAG